>JACXGM010001953.1:6037-22067 GCA_016801145.1 Umbra pygmaea | reverse complement strand
GATTTTTGTAATTGAATATCCTTTTAGGATAATGCACAGTAACAAAGGCAGTGGGGATGTATCAGTTAGCTGTATGATGTGAAGGCTTAGTCATACCATGTCATAGAGGAAGTTGATACCCCAGTAGAAGGGCTCTCCTATCCCTGAGATGTGCTGCAATCTCTTGGAGCCGGTGTGGTGCTCCTGGACTTCATAGAGGGCAAAGCTAGCCGTCATAATGGAGTAGCCAGTCAGAACACACAGAGCAACCAGGATATGGACCACACCCCGCACACTGGAAAGAGAAAGGGATGGAATCAGGGCAGGGTGGTGAGAACACTAAGCTGGGCTTTACAGCCGAAACAGCCCTGGATCCCCACAATGAGCCAGGTTTGCCTGGGTTTCTGTCTGTAGAGGTTTTCCTCACCACTGTTTCTGGTGGATTTTTGGAGTCTGGCTTAGGTATATAAGGTGGTTTGTGTCAATTGCTAAGGTATGTAAAAGGAGCTTAATACATATATTTGATTTAGTGATTGATCACAAAGGGCCCTATTTAAACGATATCAAACGCGAAACGCAAGTGACTTTGTGGGTGGAACTTGGGTGCTGTTGCTATTATATCGGCGGGATACATGACTGTTCCGCCCAATACAAATCTAAAATGGGTAGGTCTGAAGTAGCTACATTAGTCATAGGTGTGGTTTGGGCGTAACGTGCAATAAACCAACCAGAGCGTCATATCACATTACTTGTTCCATGGCGGAATGCTATTATAACGGCGGATTGCTATTGATTTTTCCTTTTTACAAAATGTAAATAGAGAAATGTCACAAAGACATACTTTCCGATGTTTTGAGCTCACTCTCACAGAATGCTGCAATGTTTTGGGGACTGTACTCAAAAGTGCCTCCTTGTTCTATCCAAACACCTTAAGCACATTTTCAGTATGACGAATGTTTGTAGAATTACATTTTTTTTCACATCTTCGTACACCACAATGATTTCCCTCATGTGGTAATATTTTTCCTTGTTACTATGTATGGTTTGCAAAAATGGTACCTGCTCTGTCTGTGTAGACGAGAGCAGCAAAGTGTATGCGCGTTGTGCACATGCTACATTATGGCAAAGCATGCGCCCTTAAAATAGCATCTGAATAACACGCCACTGACTTTAAACCAGGTTTTTCCTGGTCTGTGGTGGAATTGTTTTCTGAAACTGCAAAATAGCACCAGGAAACATTTGCGCCAGAACACGCCTCCTATTTTCACTGAAATGCCCCAGGGATTTTACTAATTTACTGACTTGCGTCTGTGGAGGGAAAAGTCCACTGTGCATCTGGTGCAAAATAGGAATGATAAATAGGGCCCAAAGCCATTATTACCATGTTTAGTATTCCATGGAATTGTAGTCAGTGTACTGTCCTTATTTGACATGCCTGGAATAATTGTTAGTTTCCATGCCAGAGATTTTTTATTTAAATTATTCTTTGGAGAAACACAACACCAAGGATATTATTAATAATAAATGATATCTCTAAGAGAGACGCTCCAACTACAGCCTTGACAAAGTAATAGCTACAAAAACAAAATGACTGTTTTGCCAACAAGCCACCTGCCAATGCTCCCTTTAAACTGGTGAACTGAACCAGCTGTTTCCTGCCTTTGAGAATTATCAGTGATAAAGATCTTATGAGGCATTGTTGCGAAGTATCATGGAGTTGTCACATTTATATTTATTGAATCTGGCTGAACTGGACTCAATAAAGTGTTATGTCTAACTCCCCATGTAGCTTTACTGTGATAGATTAACGTCCTTACCCCGAACATCCCACATTATTTTGAGATCTAGCTACCGTACATTTTTGGTGTTCTGTTTGCTAGACTGGAAAAGGATGACAGACCAATGAGAATATGTTCAATGAGGACTGCTGAAAATGAAAGCCAACCATTGGCAGAGCAACAGAGAGCAGGCTTTAGCATGTACCAAAGCCAGAAGAATGAACTCTTATAATCAGTATGACCAACAGGCAATTGTGAACAACATAGAAGGGATGACAGATAATTTGGGGTGCACCTGGCTAATATGTATTACTGTTAGGTGTGATCATGACAGTAGACAACAAATACCGGTAGTATATTATGTCATATAGATTTTGTAAATTTGTTTATTTTTCCTGACAGGAACTTAGGAAGCAGAGGCTAGCAAGAAATGTATGCAGAGGAGGACAGAGCAAAGTTAAAAGAGCAACAAAGAATGAACACAAGAAAACTTCACATGAGCACCGTAATTCATTGGACATGACCATTTTTTGTTTAATTTGGTCCTGTCTAGCGCTTTGAGTTTGAAAAGATGCAATCACAATGAGGTTTAAGTGCAGACTGTCAGCTTTAACTTGAGGGTATATTCATACACATCAGATAAACTGTTTAACGTAGAACATTTGTGTATGGTCCCTCTATTTATGGGTACCGAAATACATTGGACAGTTTTACTTCCATCTGCAGCCACATCATCGATGAAAACAACTGAACCTGTTCCACTGGCAGCCATACAAGCCCCAAGCCAGAACACTCACTCCACCATGTTTCACGGATGGATTATGGACATTTTCTTTTTCTCCACACTTTCCTCTTTCCATCACTCTGGTACATGTTAATCGTTGATCTGTCTACAAGTTGCATTTTAGGGCTCACCTTTCTCCTCTTCAGGCTTATCAGTGGTTTGCATGTTGTAGTGTACCCTATGTAGTCCTGCTGGTATAGTTTTCTATGTATGGTAGACTAGACACATCTACACTTGCATCCAAGTGAGTGTATTTGATCTGTTGAGCTGTTGTGAGGGGGCTTTTCGTCACCATAGAGAGTATTCTCCGCTTATCCAGTACAGTGGTCTTCCTCGGTCTACCGGGACTTGTGGCATATTTGAGTTCACCGGTAGTTTCCTTCTGGTTATTGGTGAACCAAACTATTGACTTGGGCAGTCCAAGGGTTTTGAACATGCATTTTACATGCGGAAGAGGAGACTGAAGAAAATAAGTCCCTGAAACCAGCAGGAACTGCAGACGGCCGGAGGACAGGCCTGGCAGAGCATCTCTAGGCAAGATACCTAAAGATGAAGTCGATGCATTGCAGACTTACAGAAGTCGTTGCATGCAAAGGATATGCAACCAAATATTAACAATTATTACTTTATTATACATTCTGTTAAACTGTCCAATGTTTTTTGCTACCTGAAAATGGGAAGGGGGGGGACATGTACAAAAGGTTCTATCATTTCTAAGCAGTTCATTCCAACTAGTGGAATAAGCCTCAAGTTGTTGATCACCTTAAAGTAGCTGTAATAACATGATAGAACTCTGTTTTATAATATTGAAATGTTGGCTATTGTTATCAGCCTTGACTGACTAATTTATTTTACCATCTTAGAGGTACTTCCCTTCTTTAACAACCACGTCTTTGTTTATTTTGTGAAGCTGGTATCTACACTGGTAGAGGGCTACCCTCCAGGCAAAGCCTGTCAACTGAAATACTGGTAAGTCATCTCCTTGGTATCCAGACTGTTCTGTGTTTCTTTAATCTACGTTACAAACAAATATTGATAGTGATTCTAATTTCTAATCAGAGGGAGCAGTACAAGTGAAGAGTTCCTAAGAAATGAGAGAGATTGTTGATAATGATGAATTAATGAGAACTGGTCAAATATATTGCTTAAAGCAGGGTTCTTTTCTCTCTCTGTCAGTAAGAATTAAACAAAATTACCCCATGTTGTGGGGAAATACTGTTATCCTACAAATAAGATTTTGTAATCCAAAGGTCCCTGCAGTCAGTGTTTAAAACCGTTGGGGAAGTACGGGATCTGTGAGTATCCAACAACCTCTGCATCACCTTGAAGAGTAAACACTCCTAGATTTCAAATGGCAGCCTATTCCCTACCAAGGGTCCCTCCTTTTGATCATAGTCCTATATAGGGATAATTGTGTCTTTTGCGGCACATACACATTAACTTGGGCTTACTGGCTGTCCCTGATCAATAATACCAGCTCAAAAACTCAATTTATCATATCAAATAATATTATGGGTAAATACAGCACTTTAGATTGCCTTAGTGCTACAGTACACCATGATGAATATAATTTAGGTGCAGAGAGGTACAGTGGTAAGCAAATGTTTGTTAACACTAGTATGTTTTGTATTTCTGCAAACATTTGACTGGTTACATCAGAACTTTGTTTTTAAGTGCTAAAAATAAATAAAGTTAAACTGAATGAACAAACAACAGAAACACAATGGTACATTTCATTTCTTCATTGAGGAAGTCTCTTTCTTTTGGTGTTATGGTCAGGTCAGGTGTCCACATACTTTTGGCTATATAGTGTATCAACTGAGGGTAATGATTAGAGATGCAAGTATCTGCAGGTGAAGTGTGTGTTCTTACATGGCATCTTCTTCTTGTACCGCACCAGGGTAGGGATGACTGGACACTGAGATGGCTGAGGAGAGACAAAAACAAAGTACCTTAGCCACATTCATGTGAAAAAAAACGGGGATAATGAAAAGATGGACTGAACCAACAATAAGACAAACATGGAGTCAAACAGCATAGTGTCAGGCCAAGTGAGAGAAGCAATCCCTTAGACGTTTCCACCATCTCCTCCCTCTTTTCCCTCTCTTGTGAGTCAACAGGTTACATTTGAATGATTGCATTTCTTCCTCCCCTCCCCGTGGTTTTCTTATTGACTAGGCTCGGGGGTGTGCGGGGCAGGTTGTATTAATCTTGCCTGGAGGCAGACAGTGCATCTCGGGCTTTAAGCCAAATTGCGCCCTATTCCCTATAGTGTACTGTACTACATCTCCGTGGTACAACTTAGTGCACAATGTCGGTGCCATTTAGGTCACAGACAAAGGGTGCACCGTGGGTTTAGGATGCCGTTTGGGTCACAGACAAAGGGTGCAGGGTGATGGTGGTGGTGTTGCTGAAATAGGGCTGAAACGTCAGTCTTCCTGTCTCAATCCCTGAGTACAACTCTTAGCATTCCCTCATTGATATTCAGCCTGTATGGTCATGGGACAGTGGAAAGAACACACTACTGCCCCCTGGCTTTAGACACTGGAACCGAGCTACCAATGACATTGCTGGATTCTCCAAAATATAGGAATTCTGGAAGTGTGGAAGTGTTAAAGTGTAACATTCTGAAAAACATTTGAGACTGATTTTCGGACAATAGGGTTAAATGTCATGCCAAGCCAAAATATGAAACACAACCAAACATCGGATTATATTATTATGTTATCCCTTTAAATGCGCTATGGCCCTCTGGAAGCAGTATTTGAGGAGAATGTGTGAGTTTGTCTGTGTGAGTGTGTTTCTAAATCCCATTCAGCAAATTAGCTTGGTTTTAAAATTTGGCTCAAATTCATAAAACAGATTTGAAAGAGGAAGTGATTCAACTGAATGAGTGTTGCCAATTCATGTGAGTCTCCTGAGAACAACCCATGTTTTTATCACTACCCAATAGCCTATACACTAAAATTCAAACTACTATCCAGGCAAATGTAACATTTTTCAAGGCGCATTTCGAAAATCTAGTGATATGTATCTATTCTTGGTATGTGAAACCACTTTCTGGTGTCTTATTTTGTTCTCCATCTCAGAAGTCTTCTTTTTGATTATTAGATGCTCACCATATTTCTGTGGGTCCTTGTCGGCGGAAAGGCTGGTACGTAGGATGAAGTTGTTGAGGCTGTTTAGGTATGCAGGCATGGTATGGTAACCCTCAGGGTTGTACCAGACCTAGAAGAGAAGAAAACGCACACGCACACAAGTCACATGTCAAGTTTCAAGTTTGAAGAGACACATTCACATCTCCACATTGCATCACACGCTTCTACACATTTCTAATGTTCATATGTCTAATAATAAGCTTATCTTGAAACTTTCCAGGAGGGTGTGTCTGAGTCTAAATCGCTAGCAACATAATTCCTCAGGGGCCATTTCAGATCTAGACAAAAGCATAATTGCATCTAGTAGCTGCGATAAACAATGTTATTGACATTGATGGTGTAATAACGCTGTCCCATCTGGGCACCGTCATCTTGGTGCTTCTGTATTATAATGGCTCCAATTAAGAAGTCATGACAAATGTAACCACTATCCATCACAATATGTCTGGTCCCAGATCAGTCTGTAGCCTCTCACCAACTCCTACTGTTGTCATTCCGAGCTAGATACAAATAATAGAGCTGGAAGTAGGCTAGTAACTAACGAATGATGCTACAGTAGCACAGGGAGTTGGTGTTGGAGTGAAAATAATGCAAGAATCAGATGTTGGTATGTGTAACAAATAAACAGACGGTACCAATAGTTTTCAGTGTGAATGTTTCTTACTAGTTACCTTGGTGAGGGTCTGGTTTAGGGGTACTTCCAAAAGGTCCATCTGGAGACTAGCGGGTAGCGGAGCCCCAAAAGCGAAGCCTCCGTACCTACAGGTATGATGAGTGGTTTGTCATTTGTTGATCTATGTTATTGTCTATTTAACTTGATAGGCAACAAAAAAATGGCCTTGCTAGCTTAGCTAACCACAAGGCTTATTTTTACCAACCCGTTATAGATGTAGAGCTCTCATGCATCCGGTTTACCTGTTCTGTATGAAGTTATTGGCTGTAGCCACAAGATAATTCTCAACGTTGACGCCAGTAAGGTTGAAGACTATCTTGGACGAGGGGTTAACTGCATGAGGAGGCTGGTACTGGTTATTCACACACACCTGTTTGGATTAGAAGAGATGTGTAGTAGACTGAGGTGGAGGACACGACACACACACACACACACACACACACACACACACACACACACACACACACACAGAACACATGATGGTTAACACTAACTCACCTGTTCCGTATTGGTGCATTTGCAGGTCTCAAATGGTGCTGAACTGTCTCCATTAGTTGCCCAGGTGCCTGTCTTGGTATTACTAGTGCAGTCCCTACAAATATATAGCAATTCAGAAGGTGAACCCACTCGCCCGCTTTGAATAGTAAGGTGAGGTTAACGCATCAGAATGGTGTTGAAGATTTATTATCTTACACATGTACTTTACATGTACTCAAACACGTGCGTATGAACACCAGCCGTGGTATGTGTTTTGTATTGATAATGTACGCCATCGAGTCGTGAACAGAAAGACACATCTACGTCAGATCAAGCCTTTGAGTTATGAAGCATTGTCCTTCTATTTGAGTATGGGAGCACATTATATTTGATGCTGTCTGGACAAAAAAGGTTTCTGTTAGCATTAAAATATGTAAAACAAGGGGGATGATGCTTCGCTTGTTAGCATTCCTTCTGTGTGATTCAACCACTTCAAAGTAAGCTGGAGAGGGCAGGAAGTGTCCTGTTTAGATCAGATGCTAGAATTGTTTTGGTTGAATTTGTGAAGGACATTACCTACTTCATGAATTCATTGGTTTGGTAATCAAGGAACAACATAATGACTGGTTGTCATTACACATTAAAAGGTTATAGTTACTCATATACACAAATTGGGCTACATTTACTTTAACACCCCAAAATAAAAGATCCGCAGGCTGGCATTTTCACATGTAGGTCCGAACACCCGTACATAGAAATTCAACGCCCGTCCAATAGATTGCCGCAGTGCTGAAATAGCGTTGGTCCAACTACACTATGAATACTAAATCACTATTTATTTGACTATAAACAGGTGTGATATGACAGAGTCAGTATTCAGGAAGCACCATGACACTCAGCACTTATTGATTGTCCACAGGACATCTCTCTCTGAAATACTCTCACACACAACTTCTGGAGCCTAGCTGCACATCTAGCTAGATGGTGTTTTTTTGGCTGACAATTTTATGGTGCCTCTAAGGTCTGGTTCATGAGTGCCAACATTGATTTGAGTGCCTGAGATGGGAAATCTATTCTATAAACACAGAGTGTTTATGGAAAACCAATGATTCCTCACTCTCTCGCTCACACACACACACACACACACACACACACACACACACACACACACAAACGCGCGCGCACAGAAGACGATTGCTGCTTACAGCTCTAAGATACATGTCTTACAGTATTGCTTTCATTCATTACACTCCAGCCCAACCTGTGGTTGAACAAGTGAACCTCTGCACACACTGACAATATTGTAGCTAACTATTTAGGCATTCTACACTGGTTACACATGACACATACATAGGAGCAATGAAAGTGTGAAAAATTGACAAGCTGTATTGAGAAAAAAAAAACTGTGGATATGGAAAGAACAGTGTGCAATTCATGCCATGTAGAGACAAAGCAGAAGATGTGGATCTATATTTAGCAAAGTGATATTATTGAAGTCAGGTACATACGGGTTGTCAGGGTTGTTAAGGCATCCGCTATCAATCCCCGGAAATGACATCATAGTGTTGACCAGGTTGCTGGAATTTGCGTTCTGGTTGCTGCTGACAAGAAAAAAAACAAAGTTTTCAGTAAAACCTATTACAGAACAGATTGTTATGTCTGGCTGGTATTAGGTCTTGCTTGACATGTCATATGGTCAATATTGGGATAAAAACGCCAATGAAAATGAGAGCTGGAAATATAGCTAGTAGAAGAATATTAGATCTGGCACCAGGCTCTACATTCAAGAGCAAGTCCTTCAGCACATAATTAGGGAATCATTAATGTATAGCAGTTTAGAATAATCATAATTATAACAACATAAAAAAGGGATTTATCTAAAACCAAGGACACTGAGAGAGCACACATTGTGATATGTTGCTACCTCAATGTTTCTTCTCCTTTATAACTCTCTCTATCTTTCCTCTCTGCATTTCCCTCAGATCAAAGACCTGCTCTTCACAATCAAGACATCTTCGCCTCGACTCTCCCTCCTCCCCTTTAAACTTTCATCTCGCACCTCAGATCACATCGTCATAATCTCTCTCTCTCAACACTTTACTCCTTCCCCACCTACCTCACTTATCTAAGTCGCTCTTTAAGGATCTTTAAGTCTTAATCCCCGTGTTTTGTTTATATTTTATGATCTAAAAGGCAAAGCTGACCCAATTAGCGCTGTTCCTACATATGGTCGTGAACATCCTCTCCCGTAATGCAGCAGTGTTGTCTTGTATCTGTCATAAACGTGTAGGACTGAGGAGGTGTGCATGTGAGTGGGGGCGTGTCACTATCTCTGACCTGAAGAAGGAGTACTGTGGTCCGACGCTGTAGAGAGCTGGGGACAGCTCCATCTCTGGGAAGTGCTGAAAGTCACTCCGGATGGAGCCCAGGCCCATGGCGATGATGACGAACAGTACGGGCAGAACCACTTGGGACAGCAGACCCTTCCAGTCTCGTCGAGAGTGGTGGACCCTCTTGATCAACATGGCAGTGATTTGCTGCCACGCCAGGTGCAGGCCACGCACGGTCGACGAGCCCGTCAGACCTACAGGAATTCAATGTTGGACTTGTTATGATTGGCAGAATGTCGGTCTGAACGAGGCTTTTAGTAAAACGCAGGTACACAGCAAAAAGGTCAGTGTTAAATTAACACTCTCAGTGTTTATATAGGTCCAGTGGATCTATATAAACACTGACAAGTGTTAGTTTAACAGTTAGGGTGTTGATTTAACACCTAAGTTTTTACTGTGTATAATGTTATTAGTAAGGCAGGAAAGCGCTGTTTGAAGTGCACTAGGCAGGATGAGATGAGAGGATTATGAGAGATTCATCAAATGTTTGATTCTCAGGATTAGTTTTCATAGATTGTTTGTAATCTGAAAGGTAATAACTCCAGACCCTATTGTTCTAGCTTGTATCTGAGAACCAGAGTCCTTCCCAGGAAAGCTACAGTACCACAGCTGGCCAGTCTAGACAAGGACATACAATAACAGTGTTATTATTGGCTGAGACTCACTGGCTTTGTCGCTGAAGCTGAACTTGCTCTGGAGGTCGTCTGGTAAGCTGTCTCTCGACGCAGACTGGTCGGTCATGGATCCAGACACAGAGTAGGGTTCATCCTCAGCAGACTCTGTGTCATCTTGAGTCAGTTGGAGGAAGACCTGAGTACAACACACGTTAACCTCAATCAGTACAGGATAATTTAATGCATTTGTAAGTCTATTAAATCTAGTTTGGGGTATGTATTTGTGAGGTTTAGTTTAGTGTGAAGTTGCACGTCTCTGTGCTTGTTTGCCTTACCTCCTCCAGGGTGGTGTCAGAGATACCGTAGGAGCCCAGTTGGAGGCGATCCAGGTTTGAGTCCAGGCTGGACAGTAGGGAGTGGTAGGCCTCAGCGTTGGATGAGTTAAAGGGGGGGAGGGAGTAGACCTGGTCACCTGTCACGCCCTCCTTCAGACGAGCATCTGGTACGAAGGACTGGATGAAGGACTTGACGTCAGCGCCGTCAAACCGCTGCTGAGAATCACGGGCCTGAACCCAGCCAGAAGAGACCAGAGAGGGTTGAGGAACAAGCTTTGAGCTCATCCACCCAAGGTGGGTCTATCACACATCTATTCAACTGCAATCATATACAGCTTGTATGTGAATGTTTTTCCGAACCAGTCTAAGAACTTTTTGTAAGCATGTTTAAGTCTTCCCGCTGTCTTGGTACGTGTAATACCTTCTTGGTGAGGCTTAGGTTGTATCCTTGGGCAAGCTTGTCTTTGAGGTAGAATGGGGAACCACAGCACTTGAGGCCTCCTTTCTCCAGGAAGGCAATACGGTCACTCAGTACCTCAGCTTCATCCAGGTGGTGAGTGGAGAGAATGATGGTACGATCTGGGAGTAAGGGAAGACAGCAAACGCACATGCATAGAGACACACAGACATAGAAACACACACACACGCAGTACATACAGACAGACGTACAAATGTACAGACAGACAGACAATATGTACAGAATGAGACAGACACACACACAAAAAGACAGACAGACACATACACACAAAAAACATTTGAAGAAACGTCACAGAGACCTGAACTATAAGCAATCCCATTATGAACATCTTTCTGGTTTTTTCCCCATCTCTGAGCAGCAACTTAGTCACATCGACCGAGACAAATCCATTTAGGTATCAGGCAAGGGTGTCTGTGTGTGTGTGTGTGTGTGTGTGTGTGTGTGTGTGTGTGTGTGTGTGTGTGTGTGTGTGTGTGTAATAGCAGTTTCCACAGCCACACAGCGTTAACGGATACTGATTGCTCAGATCCAAACTAAATCTGTGCTAGGATTATCTCCATACCTTCTTTTCTCCACAAAATGCCACCCACCCACCCACCCACACACACACACACACACACACACACACACACACACACATGCATGTGGAGAATAATCAATTGATGTTTGATTAAATGTAGAATTGTAAGTCAGAATCAGATAAAGCTGATCCATTAAGGGTTACATGCTCCCCACTGTCTCCTCTCCCCCGTCTAATCAAGGCTACTGAGAGGAGGTACGGGGTTCTGGTTAAGAGGTGCTAGGCTCATGGTCCCACTGCATCAAGGATTGGACCCTGTTCATCTCTTTATTCATCTCCCTAAACATTTTTATTTGACTTCAAAATCCAATATTTATCCACAGGGGATGTAAACACTGATTTGTTTGGGAATGCATACCGAGTGGTGGAGGTACGAGTTGAGGTCTGGAAAAGGCTTAGTAAAAATAACATTGCATAGCACTGGGATTGGACGGGCCATCTGCACATGTGAAGCTTGTGGTTTACTGGCTTTTACAATAACAACAAAAACAACAATGCCTCGATGGAATGCGCAGAGCGGGAACTAAGAGTTTACCGGCTTCAAACAAAAACAAATTGATTGTCTAGCACTGGGATCAAAACCTGAAAATCTATCTCTCTCCCACAGAGAGGCGGAGAGGCAGTGTGTGTTGCTGGAGAGCAAGTCTCACCTCTCTTGTGCTGGATGACGATGTCCCAGATGGAGCGTCGGGAGCAGGGGTCAACCCCAGTGGTGGGCTCGTCCAGGACAACCAGACGGGAGCCTCCGATGAAGGCGATGGAGATTGATAGCTTTCTTTTCATGCCGCCGGACAGAGCGCCTACCCTCTTGTGCCTGTGGGGGTACATGCCAGTCTCCTCCAGGATCCTGTGAGCGAAAGATGAACACATGGTTTGTTTTCGACGTTGTTAGAACTAGGGAGCTTTGGTTTACTTGCCCTCGTTTAACATTCTTGACCATGAGGCTACTAATCTATATGTGTATACATAAGGTATATATAGATAGATAGAGCAGAGGACTTTTGTTTGAAAATGCTTTGGGACAGATTTTCAGCAATGCAGTACATGTACTGTATGGAGGCTGCTTCTTTGCCTGGAGCTCAGCCACATTCAGCACAATGTTAAACAAATCTGTGCACTAAGGCAGTGAATCTTAGAGGTATTGGCATTTCGTTATCATATGCTTTGATGTGTTAATGCAAAATTGCTTCATCAACTGGGTGATGTCAGACACAACAGATGTGTAGTAAGGGAGCACTTACTTGAAGACTTGCTCCTGCAGTTCCCTCTGTGACCAGTGGGGCGCCTTAATCTGGCCATAAAGGAGTAGGTGTTCCATTGTAGTTAGATGGTCAAAGTGGACGTCGTACTGCATGCACACGCCCAGCTCCTGGCGAACTTTGTCGATGTTCGTCTCCATGTTCTTCCCATACACTTCGATGGAACCAGCGGAGGGGGCAAACAAACCAGTGAGAAGAGACCTGGAGAAGACGTCAATATGTTGTTACTGTTTTTAAAATATGTAAGAAATCAGTCACAAACTCAATTTAAAAATTGAAGATATTGGGGACAAAATATACTAATCAACATAAGCAACAGCCTTAAACCTTATATCATGCCACATGGCATATTTTGCACATACTCAACTTATCTGTTATAACTTGAACATAATTTGCACAATATCATTTGCACAGTTACGCTCAAGTGTTACCTATTCCATTTTTATTACTGTGGCACTGCATACCAATTGAGCTACCTCTATAATTTAGACGTCATTTGCTCTAACTGTACATATACTTCCTTTCGTATACTCTTAAGTATATGCATTCTGTATTTTATTTTTTGTTTACTTTATGTGTATCTTTATGTCATCTTGCACTATTGCACTGTGTCTGGGTCAGGTCACGTTGTAAATGAAAATCTGTTCTCAATTGGCCCATCTGGTTAAATAAAGGTGAAATCGAATGTCACACTGAGCCTAACTGTATTTCAAACTAGTATACTTGTGTACAGTATAAGCTACTGTTTGATGTTGTAGGCAAGCTGTTAGATCTAGTTATCCTGTATATATTAGATTGGTGGTAGATGAGGTGGGCTTTCCCCTCACTGTGTAAAGCGCTTTGAGTTCCTTGGAAGAAAAGCACTATATAAGTTGAATGCACTATTCATTATTAATATCCATACTCGTTTCACAGGAAGCTAGTCTATTGCATATGTTATCATTCTGTGTGCACAATTATTAGGTTGTATTCTTGAGGATTATTTTTATTATTGAACAACTACAGTGCTCTTGGTCAATCCAAAATGTAAATACACCTCAAACCTGAATAGTAAAAGTAAAAGTGAGGTCTTGGCATTTTTTGGAGAATATTTATGTGTGCACAATGAAAAGTTTCCCATCTCAATTTTCATTAGTTAAAGTGAGAATAATAAACAAACTCAAACTCAAACTTTACAAAAAAATATTTCTGACCTTTTAAAACAAATCAGTGATCAATATAGCCACCCTTCTTTTTAACAACAGTCATGCGCCTTCCATTCATGGGGTCTTTCAGTTTCTTGAACTGTTGACGATCAACTTTTTGTGCAGCAGCAACCACAGCCTCCCAGAGACTGTTCAGAGAGGTGTACTGTTTTCCTTCACTATAAATTGACCATTTAAGAAGGGACCACAAGTTCTCAATATGGTTTATGTCAGGTGAGGAAGGAGGAGATTTTTCTTTCATCTTTAAGGCCTTTACTGGATAGCCACACGGTGGAGTACTTTTGATGCATGTGATGCATAAAAATCATGGTCTTCTTGAAAGATGCCGCCTTATCCTGTATCACTGCTTGAAGAAAGTTTGTTCTAAAAACTGGCAGTAGGTTTGGGAGTTGAGTTTGAGTCCATCCTCAACCAGAAAAGGTCTAACTAACTCATCTTTACAAATACCAGCTCAGCCCATACCAGTACCCCACATCCAGCTTGCTGACGAAGTGGAGCTCTGTGCCCGTTACTGATCCAGTCACGGGCCCATCTATCTGGTCTGTCAAGAGTCACTCTCAACTCATCAGTCCATAAAACCTTTAAAAAATCTGTCTTCAGATATTTCTTGGACCAGTCTTGACATGTCAACTTATGTGTCTTGTTCAGTGGTGGTTGGGTATCAGCCTTCATTACTTTGGCCATGTCTCTGAGCACTGAACACCTTGTACTTCTGGGCACTCCAGTTAGGTTGCAGTTCTGGAATATGACCTCACTGGAGGATAATGGGTTCCTGGTAGCTTCACGTTTGAGTCTTCTCAAATCTTAGGCAGTTAATTTGAATCTTTTTTTCTCAACACAGTTCTCGTGACCCTGTTGATTATTTGCAACTAAACGTTTGATGATTCTGTGATCACGCCTTCATTTCTTAGCAATTTCGAGAGTACTGCATCCCTCTGAAAGACTTTTTACATTTGTTTTACTTTTCATAGTCAAATCTCTTTTCGCCCATTTTGTCTGAGGAACAGAAGCTGCCTAATAATTATGCACACCTTGATGTAGGGTGTTGATCTCCTTAGGCAACACCCTCCCTTATTACACAAATACACATCACCTGATATGCTTAAATCCAATAATCATTCCAGTTCATACAGCTTGGAGTTGGAACATATGCATAATAATGATGTTATGGTCAAAATACTGACTTGCCTAATAATTGTGCACACAGTGTAAAGTGGACTAGATGAGAGAAAATGGTCCCTACATGGTAGTGGTCTTGCCAGCTCCGTTGTGTCCCAGCAAAGTAGTTACTTGACCCTCATAGAATTTAACATTCAGGTTTTCTATGGCTGTTCTGTCCCCATAGTTCTTCGTGAGCCCATGGAGAGCCACGCCCACAGGAAGACCAGAGTCCTCCTCTTCCATATAAGCGTGGAATCTGCCCTTATCTGAGAGAGATTGGAGGAAGAATAGATGAGGGGACAGAAGGAAAACAAAAAGAGAGGATCGGAGAGAGAGGGAGAAGAAAGTAAAAGACAATGGTTACTGATAATGTGACACGCTCAAAACATAGGTGACAGTCATGTCTGGACTGATCGTTATTTCCTATAGCTGAGGCATCACGGTACCTTGGACATCCTTCTCATTGGGGAAGACTGAGATGGTGCTCTTTAAGATGTTGGCGAACAGCAGTCCTCTATCGACCTTGACAGAGGTCTTCCTACAGCAGAAGAGCTCAGCCCAGAACGAGGGCATCACGGGAAAGTACCACGGCTTAGCAATGCCATACTTTCCTGATGAGGACAAGTTAAAGTATATGGTCAAAAAGGAAGTGCAATATCCGATGTGCCATAGGGATAGGGTAGGTTTGGGGTCAATTCCAATTAAATTTAAAGTCAACTGAGAAAGCCAAAAGCCCCTCCCCCCAAAAAAACACCTGATCATTTACAATAAAATGCTTTTAGTGTATCTTTTCTGTTTCCAATCTGCCCGTGCATTGTCTTTTAATGACTTTAATGACAGTGTCGAGAGATTACCTGGGAAGACCAAGCGAATGTAGGCTCCGATGATGAAGTAGCAAAGCGAGTCGATCAGGAGAAGCCAACACAGCCAGCCGAACGATGAGTCATCCCCAGCCAGTGGTGAGGTGTACTGGTTGCTCCACTGGATCCCTGGAGAAAGTTGAATTTAAGTTATTTTGTTATCTTGGCATCTCTCTGTGGCCGTCTTCTCACAGCTTCGCTTCTGACAGCATCTGTGATGGCTTTGTGACAGACACAGCACCCGTTCAAACACACAGACACCCAGGCGCATGCAGGGCACACGCGCGCACACACACACA
>JACXGM010001952.1:26546-50360 GCA_016801145.1 Umbra pygmaea | reverse complement strand
CTACCAGCCCCAGTTCCACGATGGCTACCAGCCCCAGTTCTAAGATGGCTACCAGTCCCAGTTCCAAGATGGCCACCGGCCTCAGTTCCCAGAGGGATTTAATCTTCACTGAAATAAGGAAAGACCCATGTTCAGAAGAAGAGATGTGGAACAGGAGAGTACTGGAGTGTAAACTGGGGACCGTCCGGTTCCGGCAAATGGACCAGGAAGACCCATTGTATGGGGAACGCCTTCTCCAGGTTATCCGGAAGGTTCTACCTGTTGCCCAGATCCGGATGACACCCACAGCTCCTCCTAAGGCAGCACCCTCTTCCCAGGCCAGGATGGCCTCCTTCCAGAGTCCCAAGATGGCCGTCCAGAGTCCCACTAGGGCCGCCTGCCCGTTTCCCAAGAGGGCCGCCTATCCGAGCCCCATTAATGATGAGAGCGATGACGACGAGATGCCTGACCTCATAAGTGGGTCAGATTCGTCTGATGAGGAGGACTGGGAAACCCCTTCTGTAGGGGTTTGGTACGCTCCCCCTCCACGGCCACAAGAGGTCGGTGTTTCCGCTCCACGGCCAACTAAGATCAACCAGGTTTACAGACCAGAAGAGGTCACCCAAGTTTCCCGACCAGAAGAGGTCACCCAAGTTCGCCGACCAGAAGAGGTCACCCAAGTTCCCCGACCAGAAGAGGTCACCCAGGTTTCCAGAACAGTAGAGGTCGCCCAGGTTTCCAGACCAGTAGAGGTCGCCCAAGTTTCCAGACCAGTAGAGGTCGCCCAAGTTTCCAGACCAGTAGAGGTCGCCCAAGTTTCCAGACCAGTAGAGGTCGCCAAGTTTCCAGACCAGTAGAGGTCGCCAAGTTTCCAGACCAGTAGAGGTCGCCAAGTTTCCAGACCACCAGAGGTCGCCCAAGTTTCCAGACCACCAGAGGTCACCCAAGTTTCCAGACCACCAGAGGTCGCCCAAGTTTCCAGACCACCAGAGGTCGCCCAAGTTTCCAGACCACCAGAGGTCGCCCAAGTTTCCAGACCACCAGAGGTCTCCACCTTGTCCAGACCACCAGAGGTCTCCAGCACGCTCAGACCACCAGAGGTCTCCAGCACGCTCAGACCACCAGAGGTCTCCAGCACGCTCAGACCACCAGAGGTCTCCAGCACGCTCAGACTACCAGAGGTTTCCACTACTCCCCGTCCACAAGAGGCCGCTGTTTCCGCTCAAGCCTCCCGGCCACCAGAGGCCGCTGTTTTCGCTCAAGCCTCCCGGCCACCAGAGGCCGCTGTTTTCGCTCAAGCCTCCCGGCCACCAGAGGTCGCTGTTTTCGCTCAAGCCTCCCGGCCACCAGCGGTCGCTACACTACCATCGGCTGAACCTGAGCCTTGTCTCCGAACCTGAGCCTTGCCTTGTCTCCGAACCTGAGCCATGCCCTGTCTCCGAACCTGAGCCATGCCCTGTCTCCGAACCTGAGCCTTGCTTTGTCTCCGAACCTGAGCCTTGCTTTGTCTCCGAACCTGAACCTTACCTTGTCTCCGAACCTGAGCCTTGCCTTGTCCCCAGGCCTGTCCTTGTCCCTGAGCCAGAGCATTTCCTAGTTCCTCCTCCAGTCCCCTTACCAATGCCTGACTCAGTCCTGGTGACTGCCCTAGTCCCTGAGCCCTTGCCTGTCACTGTGCCCTTGCCTGTCACCGTGCCCTTGCCTGTCACCGTGCCCTTGCCTGTCACCGTAACCTTGCCTGACCATGACCCTTCCCTGGTACCTAACCATATCCCAGAGCCTGCCCTTATCCCTCCGGCCTGGCTGCCTCCCGCGGGGCCATTGATTCTGCCTTTGTCGGCCCGGACTCTGCCTCTGGTGCCGCCTGCCTGGCCTCCGCCTCGGCTTTCGCTTCTACCTTGCTTGGCCGGACCTCCACCTGCCCGGACTCGGCCGTCCGGTCCGGAGGATGGAGGCAGGAGTGACGGACCGGACGGCCGAGTCCGGGCAGGTTAATTCTTCATCCCTCCGGTCCACTGCTGCTGCCTCCGCCCTCCGGCCCGCCGTTGCTGCTTCGTCCTTCCGGCCTGTCGCTGCTGCCTCCATCCTCCGGACCAACTGTTGATTATTCATCCCTCTGGTCCGCTGCTGCTGCTGCCTCCGCCCTCCGGCCCGCCATGGCTCCATCCTCCGGCCTGGTCTGCTTGTCTGCTTCGCCCTGGTGTGCCTCCGCCAGCCTGGTTTCTGCCGCTGCGGTCTCCTGCCTGGATCTTCTGCTACCTGGTGTCCTGTGGCATGTCCACCGTTTGGCGCCTCCGGAGCTGCGCCTTGGGGGGGGGTTCTGTAACATTTCCCAGTTCCCCTTCCCTGGAAACTGCCACTTCCCTATTCTACATTGCTAAGAACTACACTTCCCATTCCCCAGTTCTTCTTCCTGTGGACTATAGCTTCCCTAGTCATGCCTGTTCAGAACTACAATTCCTATATCCCGGACTCAATCATCCAAATTCCATTCACCTGCTCTCACCCAGGTATATTTAAGACACACACACACATAGCCTCTTCGCAAGGTATTGTGAGTATTACTTTCTCCTTACTGAGCATTCCATTTATGTATTGTTATTACGGTTTGACCTTTGCGTTGTATAATTGATTATTCTGCCTTGGATTTCCTCTCTGTGCTTTAGCCCATATTCTAGTGTTGTTGTTCTGGTCTGACCCATGCATCGTTTGGTTATGTTCTGCCTTGGATTAAGAGTCTGTGCCATTGCCATTTAACAAAACCTATTTATCCAGTTTTAGAATAAACTGTGTTCTTTATACATTTGGGAGTGTTCATTACAAAAGTGATATATTTTAGCACATCTGTTGTGATACAGTTTAACCATGTACCAGGAAATCCTTCATTGGTGCTGTCCAACTGATGACATCAATATAGTAGATTAGATGTTACCCTGACTCAGACTCAAAACATGGGCTAAGTATCATTCCAAAATCATTATACTTTTGATATTATCCCATTGAGCAATGTCACAATTCCTACCAAGTGTGTGTAGAAGAAAACCAGACCAAAATATGACTGTGTATTTTATGGATTGCTTTTAAGCAAAATGCAAGGCATGCTGTCATAGAAATTAATTGTTTTTTAACTGTAGTGGACATATTTGAAATCTAAAATAACACATTTTGGACCACCAGTGGTTTTAGTTCTCTGGTGGTTTGGAAGTCTCGTAGAGGCCATTCAGCATATAACCAGAGTGTGTTTGGACAGCTCTCAGGCCCCAATCCCCCTCACTGATAAACTGAGGGCCTAATGGCCAGCAGTAATTTGCGGTGACATTTTTTCTTTCTGATATATATCTTGCCTTAACTGTTAATAGATACTTTAACTGTGTATGTGAGTGGAATCATAATGCTTCTGCAGATCGGATGTGGTTTCTACAGTAGTGGAGGGTAGGACATCTTGCTTTGGAATACATGTGCTTAAGAATGCATGGTATTTGTTGTAATCATTTTTTGTTTGTAGATTTTTTTAACTGTATGGATCATTTCCAAAGCACCTTGTTCCAAACCATTGCGGTAATCAGATTTAGCATATCATCTTCAGTTTCCTCTCTTTTCTCAGCTATTAATTACATGCATACTGTAATTCAATTAAATGTTCTGCTTAATTGACCTGAGTGGGCTACTTTGTTTTCACATAACATTTTTCACCGCTCAAAATCTGCACGGTTAGAGTGACTGTATCTCGTATCTTCCAAAGACATATGTTTTTCAGTTACTGCTTTAAAAAAAAGAAGTTGAGCAAATGACTTTACTATAGCTTAATTGCCTGGCTTGGAAGGCTGAACATATTGTGAAGTCTCAAATGGTCTTGAAGCCTTTGGCAAGACTGTAGACAAAGTGTTCTGTAAAATCAAGCTTTGTTTTTATTTATTTATTACAGAAATCACAAAAGGTATTTCAGCTGTACTGTGTTTGCAATAGCACAGGATATTCAGTTGGGTTTATTTATCTACTGTATCCCATACTGAAAATATGTAAATATTGGGATAGGAAGACTAGAGATTTAGCTGCAGATTAGTAGATAATACAGTTAATTATCTGGCCAAAATGTGATTGATTATCATGTCTACATTTTAATAAAACAAGTCCACTACCATTGTAAAAGTTGTTGAATATTTTCAGCCCACGATGATGCATTGAGATAACAAAAAAGCATCAGACAGTCTCAACAATCACAGTATAAACAAAATCACATCCTTCACTAAGCATAGATGCTTGTCCCCAATTTGTGAAATTCAAATTATTTAATTTTAAATTATATACTTGCAGCAAACAAAAACATTCTATGTCTGTGGCAGACAGTGTTTAAAGGTCTTTGTTATATAAATGTTTAATTGTCTGTACTGTAACCATACAAAATTCTGTATTCAATATACAAAATACAACACATGTCCTGATATGACAGTAGTGACAAAAGTAGTGACAAAGGTTTTCAAGTATCTGGCTAATTAAAATATCCTTTTTGGTATTTTTTCACTGAGTGGTTGTCACAAACACTTCAGTTTTGTTATTAAACAGTTTCAGGCTAAAAGGAATATATACCTTTTTTAAAAATCTCTTGACAGTCTTGAGTCTGCAAAGAGAAAATACTTTATACCTGCTGCTGTCTCCTGAATTACTCTGACTACATACCTTCAATGCATTCATTATGTAAGCATTTCATCAACATGTTATAACAACATCACTTCATTTTTGTATAAATGTATTACTAAAGTTTCAATAATTATGTAATAACTTAAATTATACAATTACCAAAGTATTATGGCATTTTCAGTGTCATCAATTAGAAAGTATATAATTAGTGACACATTTTGTTATTCTCATTTGGTATGTCAGCAAATCTATGTAACTCTGGTGTTAAATTGTTGTCAGCTTCTATTTGAGCTATAAAGTATACCGGCCACTTTATTAGGTACATTTTGCTAGTAACGAGTTGGGCCCCCTTTTTTCCTTCAGAACTGCCTTTATTCGTGGCAGTTTCATCAATAAATTCAATAAATAATTTCACAAACTTGAGCTATGTTTGACCCTTTTTGTGTACCTTATATAGCAGATATAGATATAACACATTTCAAAAGAAATGTAGCGCATTGAGAAAACAATGTTTCAGTTTGTGTGTGGGGGTACAGTGGGCAGAGAAAAGAATCACCCCCCTGTAAAATAATCACATTTTGTTGCTCTGCAGCCTGAAATGAAAACGGACAGACACAGTTTTTGTTTTACTCAGCGCTATGTAGAACTCATAACACCCAAGTGAATGATATAATACCAACTTATCAGAAAAAAAAATACAAATTAAAAAACAGAATCACTGAGTTGGGAAAATAATCACCCCCTCCTAAAAATGACTTGTAAACACAACCAGGTGTAGATAATCACCTTCTCAATAGCACACAAAGCCATTTGACTTTCAACTGTGATCAGCTGTGGTCATTTTGATTAGCTCAGCATGAAACAAGCTTTTCCTGAACCATTTCAGTCCTTGGTAGTGCAACTGAAGACAACAATCAACTATGGGTGGCAAGGCATTGTCAAAATATACGGGATAAAGTTGTGGACAGGCACAAGTCAGGAGATGGATACAAAACAATTTCAAAGGCTTTATTAGTGCCTAGAAGCACAGTGAAGTCCATTATTAGGAAGTGGAAGGTATTTGGTACAACATAGGTCCTCCCTGGGTCAGGACGTCACTCCAAACTGGATAAAAGAGCCAGGAGGAAACTGGTCAGAGTGGCTAAAAAGAGGCCTACAGCAACTCTGAAGCAGTTTCAGGAATTAATGACAAATAGTGGTCATTGTGTGCATGTGACAATAATATCACAAACACTCCACAAATGTGGCTTGTTTGGGAGGGTTGCAAGAAAAAAGCCACTCCTCAAGAAAGGCCACATGTATTCATGACTGAGCTTTGCCAAAACGCACCTTGAAGATTCTAAGGCCACGTGGAAGAAGGTGCTATGGTCAGAGGAGCTCACCATCTAAATAACACCATTCCTACAATAAAGCATGGAGGTGGTAATATCATGTTATGGGGTTGTTTCTCTGTAGCAGGGACTGGAGCACTTGTCAGTATAGATGGAAAAATGGATGGGGCAAAATACTGTCAAATTCTTGAGGAAAACCTGCTGCTCTCTGCCAGAAAGTTGTCAATGGAAAGAAGATTTACCTTCCAACATGAAAATAACCCAAAGCACACAACAAAACTGACCACACAGGGGTTGAAGGAAAAAAAGGTGAATGTCCTAGTCAGAGCCCAGACTTAAACCCCATTGAAAATCTGTGGAATGACTTGAAGACAGCAGGCCACAAACGGTCACCTTTAAATTTAACTGAACTTGAGCAGTTCTGCAAAGAAGAGTGGTCAAATATTGCAACGTCTAAATGTGCAAAGTTAGTAGAGACATATCCCAACAGACTAAAGGCTGTAATTAAAGCAACAGGTGGTTCAACAAAATACTGAAACAGGTGAGTGATCCTTTTTCCAACTCAGTGATTGTTGGTGTTATATCTTTGACTTGGATGTTATATGTTGCACTGAGTAAATACAGCTGAATGAAACAAAAACTGTCTCAGTCTTCATTTCAGGCTGAAAAGCAACAAATTGTGATTATTTTACAGGGGGGTGATTCTTTTCTATACCCACTGTATATCACCACGCTCCCACCATGCGACCCTCCAGGCACCACTTACTCTATGCATTTGTTCCATTTTCTATCTCTATCTGTTCCACCACAATTGTGTATATATTGACATCCTTTTCATCTGACCTCATTTGCGGATGCAATGCACATATTGTTCTTTTCTTTTGTTTTATCATTATTATTATTACGTTGTTTTTCAGTTTTCAAAATATTGATTCCAATCCAGGGAAACCATATGCCTCATCCTGCTCTGCACTGCGCTTGTAGGTTTGTTATTGATATTAGTGACACATTTTCCCATTCACAATGACTTGGTGACAGATTTACCCAACCTAGTATGTCATTGAATCATTTGTCCAGTAGGTGGCTGTCTATACTAGGATTTGGCCTAGAGGAACAGCAACAAACAAGATTTCTGTTAATAACTTTCACAACTGGTATAGCTGGTATATACTAGGGTATCACAAAATTTTAACGATATGATAAGAGGCACATAGTGGCTAGCTTGTGTTCCGAAGACAATCTGACAGCATATCTGCTGTGGAACTTACTTGAAAAATTTAATTTATTTTAGGCCTTGTAGATCTAATATAAGTGCAGTTCATCAGTAGGATAGCTTACAGTCATATGCAAATTTTAATCACCCCTGACAATTTCCATGATTTTCCATTGTGTTTGGATCAGCAATTTCATTTTGATCTATCAAATAACTGAAGGAGACAGTAATATTTCAGTAGTGAAATTAGGTTAATTTGATGAACAGAAAATGTGCAACATGCATTAAAATGAAATTAGACAGGTACATAAATTTGGGCACCCCAACAGAAATATCACATCACTATTTAGTTGAAATGACAGCCTTTATAACAGTCTATATGCTTCATATAGCCTGTAATTAGTGTCTGGATTATGGGTGAAAGTATTTTGGACAATTCCTTCTTGCAAAACAGTTCAGTTAGGTTTGATGGTTGCAGAGTTCCCGTTTCAAATCACCCCACAGATTTTTTTATAATATTCAGGTCTGGGGACTGATCGCCATTCCAGAACATTGTACTTGTGCTTCTGCATAAATGCCAGAAAAGATTTTGAGAAGTGTTTTGGCTCGTTGTCTTGTTGAAATATCGAGCCCTGGTGTAACTTCAACTCTGTGACTGATTCCTCTACATTATTCTCAAGTATCTGCTGATATTCAGTGTAATCCATGCAACCATCAACTTTAACAAGATTCCCAGTACCGACACTGGCCCCACAGCCCCACAGCATGATGGAACCTCCACCAAATTTTACTGTGGGTAGCAAGTGTTTGTCTTGGAACGCTGTGTTCTTTTGCTGCCATGCATAACACCCCTTGTTATGACCAAATAACTCCATCTTTGTTTCATCAGTCCACAGCACCTTCTTCCAAAATGAAGCAGGCTTGTCCAAATGTGCGTTTGTATACCTCAAGTGACGCTGTTTGTGGTGTGTGTGCAGAAAGGCTTCTTCCGCATGACTCTCCCGTACAGTTTCTCCCTGAGCAAAGTGCGGTGAATTGTTGAATGATGCACAGTGACACCATCTGCAGTAAGATGATGTTATAGGTCTTTGGAGGTGGTATGTGGGCTGTTTTTGACCATATCACCATCCTTCACCTTTGCTTCTACGATATTTTACTTGGCCTGCCACTTCTGGCACAAGAACTGTGCCTGTGGTCTTCCATTTCCTCACTATGTTCCTCACAGTGGGCACTGACAGCATAAATCTCTGTGATAGCTTTTTGTAGCCTTCCCCTAAACCATAATGTTGAAAAGTCTTTGTTTGCAGGTCATTTGAGAGTTGTTTGAGGCCCCTATGTTGCCAGTCTTCACAGTCAAAGAGAACAACAACTTGCAATTGGCCACCTTGAATACCTTTTCTCAAGATTGGATGAACCAGTCTATGAAGTTCAAGGCTTAATGAGCTCACCAAACCAATTGTGTGTTCCAATTGATCAGTGCTAGGTAGTTACAGGTATTCAAATCAACAAAATGACAATGGTGCCCAAATTTATTTATACATGAAAATCATTAAAATCGTCAGGGGTGCCTAAACATTTGTATATGACTATATTTTTCACCTCATATGTGTTCAGAAATAGTTTTGGGGAATGGCTACAGTGAAATATGATATGATTAAGATCTTAGAAATTCATCTATAAAGTGAAAGTAAACACCAGGCCTTATTAAATTATAGCCATCTTGTTTGTTGCTATTCCTCTAGGCCAAATTCTAGTATAGACAGCCACCTACTGGACAAATGATTCATTTACATACTAGATTGGGTAAATCTGTCAACAAGTCATTGTGAATGGGAAAATTAATCACTTATATCAATCACAATTCTACAAGGGCACTGCACAGCAGGACACATATGGTTCCCCTGGAATGAAATCAATATTGTGAAAACTGCAGGTGCTGATAAGGCGTAAAAAAGTAAAACAAAGTAACAATAAAAAAACAAAGAACAACATGTGCATGGCATGTGTAAATTAGGTCAGATTAAATGATTAAAATGTAAAATAAAAGGTTGTCAATATGTACACAATTGTGGTGGAACAGATAGAGATAGAAAATGCACCAAATGCATAGAGTAAGTTGTGCCCGGAGGATTGTGTGGTGAGGGCGTGTTGATATACCCACACACACATACAGACAGAAATTTATTGAGATTTGTTTCTCATTGCTCTTATTTCTTTTATAATGTGTAATATCTATATCTGCTATATAAGCTACCCAAAAAAGGGTCAAACATAGCTCAGGTTTGTGAAATTAATTATAAGATTTATTTATGAAAATGTTTACAATGTCTGAGTGTCACTTGAATGACTGTTTGTGTGACACTGTTGTAGCAGTACAGGGATATGATATCTATCGAAGTCAGGAATAATTAGGAGGAGGTGCTCCTGTATATACTGAATATAGAGCCATATTCCTACCAAGGTTAGAAAAGATCTCATGTTTGATGTTGTTGAAGTATTGTGGCTGCAGGTTGCTGTGCCTCATTTAAAGCATATCATTTTGAAGTGCTATTATAGACCACCAAGTAACTCAGTATATGTGCAACATATGTGACATGCTTAAGGTATACTATGTAGGTGACATGAATATGAACAGGTCTTCAAAAGACTGTCCACTCAAAAATATGTTTAATAATAATAATACAAATAATAATAATATGTTCAGCTTATATAGCGCTTTTCAAGAACCCAAAGCGCTTTACACAGTTAGGGGGAAGCCCATCCACCACCAATGTGTAGCACACACCTAGAAGTTTCTTCTAACAAACAGTGCCTTTAATCTGATTCAAGTTAATCAACCTACCAGAGTTTTCAAAAGTAGTACATGAACAATATTGTCATTGTATATTGATTCCATTTTTATTAATGTTGCAAAACTCTGCTCTAAATCTGTATCCATACTCACTGGATGTCATGACCATAATATAGTCTCATATCTAAGAAAGCCAATATTTCTAAGGCTGGGCCCAAATAAATCTACAGTATAAGGGGTCAAACAAAATGCTTTGCAGTGATTCCAATGGTAAATATATAAAATAGTTTTAAATTTGATGTACAGTATGTACTGTAAAGAGAAACATCTGTGGACACTATATTTGATATATTGATGACATTATTAATTCCAGTTATTGATATGAATGTTAAGACAGTCCCGGATCAATATGAATTTAAAAATGCTATGATTAAAATAAATTTGAATAAAAGTGGTACTGGCTGTACATCTAATATGCAGATATGCTGTTACACTAAAGAAAAGTGTGTCTAAACTGAACAAAAAGAAGATATGATTGTTTAGTATAAAGTCTAAAACAGTCACATAGCCTACACCATGCACCACTAACATGGCAGATTATTATATTATGTAGCCAATGTTTCAAATAACTACATAAACTGGATAATGAGCCACAGGAGTAGTTTCAGAATTTTGATCAGTATTGACCAGTCTTTCCTACTCATTTGCCTTACCTCTCTATCCTGGATCATTCTCCTATTTGTTGACTGCTACAGTGCTTTACTCTGTCCAGGCACTACTGTACCTGCCTCTGACTGGCTGGCAGCACTTCCTGCAGAGGATAGACAAAGGCAGTGTTGATTAATATGCACAGTCATTATATTGACATCTAAACAATAATTTATAGCATATGTAATAGTCTGATTCAGAAATCATAGCTGTTATTACAGCTATCCTATTTGTAGAACATGCAATATAATATTTAGTCACATTCACCACATAACATAGGTTTGAATTGTATACACCAATGTTAAGGAATACTTTAGCTTTAAGACGATGTGCAAATTGCGTATCAACTCTTAATATTGAGCTCAGTAGAGCCAGTTAATAAGGTTAGCTACCCAGATCAGCTGAGAAAAGCCCACCATTCGTTGTTCATTTTCAGTGTGATGTGCATTGCAGCATGTTTGTGCATGTTGCAAACTAAGTTCTCCTGTCCAGTGAATAATATATTTTAACGCAAATTGTAGATTGCTTGCTACTCAAAGGTTGAACAAAATGTTAGGCCAGCTAGCTGGAAACTTATATCTAAAAACACAAGCATTGCTGAGAACTGATTAGTCAACCGTATTACAGGTTTTCCCATTTGCTAACACACAAAATGCTAAATTTGGCTCATCATGTCAAAACTCAACACACAACAATTCTTGACACAACACTTGGAGATTATCATCTAACCGCCATGTCAAAAAGACATTCTGCAATCAAAACTGAACACTCTGACTTCAAAAGGCCCTCTTCAGATCGATAGGGACACACATGCACATGAAAAATAAACCGTCAAAGCAGACACAACACAATGGTATACTTTACTCAAGACACTTCTGTAATTTGTAGTTTTTAAACCGGTTTTATTCCCACAACCAAGCCTCAGTGATACATTGTACAGGTAGCACAACAACTCCCATTACAATTCAGGGATCACTCCGTCAAATTGGGATCGGGCCACGTCACCTCGTCCACAGCACAGGCGATGTTCTCCCTTGCCAGGCCATGGGGAAAATACCGCTGGGCATGGCGTATCCACCCGTGGATCTACCCCACCTCGATGTCTCCACATGCCTCCTACATTGCTCGCAGGAGCGGCAAGCGTGCATGTGGTAGGCGGTCATAGACCTTTCATTGCCATGCCGAAAATAATTCCTCTATCAGGTTGAGGAACGGGGAATAAGGGGGCAGGTACAGCACAATGAAATGGTTGTGGTTGGCGAACCAGTCCTGGACCAGAGCAGCCCTGTGGAAACTGACATTATCCCAGATGACAATGAACATGGGCTGCCCTGGTCGGTCCTATGTAACCGCAGCATATAGTGGATGCAGAAATGTCAGTATGTGTGCAGTGTTGTAGGGAGCCAGGGTGGCATGGTGATGGCGGACTCCCTGACCGATGATGTTTCCCCCGTCTCCCTCTTCCCCCGTCTCTTCCTTGTTCTCCTCTCCCTCTTCCCCGTCTCTTCCTCATTCTACAATGCAAACGGTAGGGTTTCAACCCTTTGGTCTGGGCATTCACTTTTAGTGTTTTAGCAATCGGGAAAAACTCTAGTATGTCAGTATTGTTTTTATCTTCCCTGGACAGGTAAAGTTGGAACAAACCATTTCTTAGAGGGGGAGGAGGAGGGCCCATAAATATACAACAATTATATTTTAGAGATCGTGACTGGTATACAATCTTATAGTATTTAAAATACTATTTAAAAATGTAACACCAGCCAAGAGGGCACTTTTGAGTCTGAGGTCTATCTGTGCCCATGCCTGGTAATAAGAAATTTCAATAAATGAACTGGTTGCTATGGACTCATCACTAGGCTTCCTCAGTCATTGTATATTTTAGCCTATATGTAAAGCTGCCGAATCTGAACATTATCCAAAACTCAATTTCTCAGACGAGTGTTAATTTGGGTGGGGGATGGTGCAATTTTTTTGAAATTGAGCTGTTTTCATGAATACAAAAATTGGGTGACGCGCTCAACAAAGAATAAAAAGCCATGACCTCCCCTATTTTCCTCCGGTGGTGCATTACATAAATACCCAACGGTCCCTTAGTAGTGAGAGTGATGGGCCTATTTAGTGTAATAGTTGTTAGTTATCAGTACTGTGTTAGTTGTCAATAGCCATTTGTTTCTTTTGTTCACATGGAGTTGGGGAGTAGTTTTAGCGCTGCCCCGGGGTCTACATTAGCCTGGCTCCACCATCCTACATACTTCATTCTCCTTCAGTACTCCGTCTGGGTTTGCGGCATATTCCCTGGTTTTCTCAGAACAATTTTATACCGGTCCAGTCAGCAAAAAGAAGAAGTGGCTGAGAAGGATGAGGTTGATGTCCTGCGCTAGTTTGAGTGTAGTATGTCACGACCAAACGTTAGCGATTGGTTATGGCAGATCCAATAATTTTAAACTTCAACAAAGTACCCGCCTTCAAGGAAGTTAACGCTTGTCAATGGAGAATGGCCAGACTCTCTGTACAAATGAAATGTACGTACAAGAGTCTGGTAGGACCAGGCTAGGTCTACATCACCCGTATGGGAAATCCCTTGTCTATGCACACTAGGTAGACCTGGGCGGACCATCTATTGTAAGTTTGGGTAGGACGCCTGGATCGTATGCCAAATTGGTTTAAGAGTTTGTGTTTGGGAAATAGGACAGGTTAGTCATGGGATTTTTATTTTACTTTCTTTGTTTTGGTCCTGTCCAGCCCGCCCCATCTCCCATATAGTATTATTATTAATTACTGTGGGTAAATAAAAGCCTTTGTTAAATGGTATACATTGTGTGTGTGTCCTTGCTTGCACCCACGCCCCATACCTCTTTCACTGGCCGCAGGGCATCCATGAGCAGTGGGGTTTGACATTCCCTCCCATTATGGGGAGCAGTGTGTGACAAAAGCTCTGGATAACTTTAAATGGAATCCTGGGCATAAAGATTAACTAAAATAAATGGAGCATTTGTTACAAAATACTTGTTACACCCTTATTCTATGACACTGTGGGCAGGTTTTTCAGCGGCAGGAACTGGGAGACTAGTCAGGATCGAGGGAAAGATGAATGCAGCAATGTACAGAGACATCACTGCTGAAAACCTGCTACAGAGATCTAAAAAATGACAGTGCACTGACACTCCCCATCCAACCTGATGGAGCTTGAGAGGTCCTGCAAAGAAGAATGAGAGAAACTGCCCAAAAATATGATTTTAAAAACACTTCTTTCACATTGCCAAATTAGGACCTAGACTGCCAGGTGAGGGGAGATCCTAACCAATTAGTGAGCTAACTACCTGCATACACTAGGCCCTCCATGGAAGGGTTTGAGGACCCCTGGTCTAGGGGTTGTTATGGTACTCCTAACCCATGGTATAGTACTTATTGCGGATTGAGGGTCATGGTTCGGTATGTATTGCAGTACAGGATATGACCCCTAGCCACATTGATGCAATTGTGTTGTGAGACCACCGTGCCAAAGGCTGTTGATGTTTCACTATCAGTTTATGTGGGACACAAGGAAAAGTCACTGCTGTGTCTGCACAAACTACTAGATATTTGAATAAAATAACCGTACTTCTCAGAATTTCTCAGAAATTACGTTCTCAGGAAACTATTTTGAAAACCTGAATTACATTATATGCCAACATATTTAGTTTTTTTTTACGTTTGAACTGCACGTTTCGTTATTAGGCTATATTTGTACTTCAATTACGTTGCTCCGGTACATTTCGTTTAGCGGATTTATGCGAGAACATTCCACACATTCCATAGCGTTCGAAATGATATTGCAACATTCACAGTTAAGGTTAGCTAGGAGGATACTAACGGTTAAGGTTAGGCATGAGGTTACTAACAGTTAAGGTTAGGCATGAGGTTACTAACGGTTAAGGTTAGATATGACGTTACTGAGGTTAAGGTTAGAATTAAGGTTAGGGTTAACATTACAAAAACCGACAATCGCCTGTCTGCATGACGCAAGCAATGTAGAACAAAACACACACGAAGTGCCGGTCTGGATTTGAACTTCCGAACACTGGCATCCAAGTCGCGGATTTATACGCCCATCCACCATCCCCAACCTCCACCCTAGCAAAAACTAATGCAAACAAATGCTATTTACATGCTACGTCATGATCTTCATATGTTCATATTTAACGTTATTCAAGAGTTCAATTTAGTTCCCTACAAACGTAATTGACCCTCTCATAAGTTCATATTTCACATATTTCGGTTTTACAAAATAGTTCCCTCAGAACGTATTTCATGTGATTTAGGGCTAGAATAAAAACCTCAAACTTATCATCCAGTAGCTTTCCTCTGTGGAGACACAGGCACCTGTTTCAATTAAAACCTCAGCCAAAATAAAGAATATGCAGGTTGGAAATTAATTCTAGGTCCAGAGAGCAGGATTTAGACAGTACCGTGACATCTTTGCAAAACCATAGTTAACATGAAAAGGCACAGGTTCACGTTTTCTTTCATGCAAACAGCACAGTTAAGTTACCCTACAGCTTTAAGCATGAAGTTGTTTATCCATGATTCTGTTAAAGCAGAAAGCAGAGGTGTCTTTTATCAGAAGTTGTAAAGACACAATTCTGTAGGGTTCAACAATTCTAGTAGCTTTCCCAAATAATTCCCAGGTTTCTAGATGTCCTGCATTTTGTCAATTCATAACATTTTAATTTAACAATAGTTACCTTTGCTTCCCTATTTCTATTAGCCATTCATTTAAAATAAATACAAATATATTGAGCATTCATAATTGACAACGAAACCAAATGTTTTTAACAAGCCAACTTATGTTCACCTCACCTGCCATTGCTCAGGGACATTATTTCTGCAAACTGCAACCTTTACAACTCAAACCTTTTGAGACAAGTCCTCATTATTGTGTTTCGCCGCGGCAACCTGTATAGAGAGCCTGTGCTTTCTGTCCCTCTAATGAGCACTCTGCTTTGACACTTTGATTTTTCTTTGGAGAGTACTCTTTTTTTCACCTGCTCTTTCCGTGGCTGATCAGATACAATCTATCTTATCTATCGATCGCAAATCGCCTTTGACCATCTCTCAGTAACACTTTATAATGAGGTAACATTTTTAAAGAGGTTTTAATTAGGCTAATGATGTTTGTTTTTTAATTATTTGTAAATGAAAAATGGCAGCAAACATTACAATATATATATTTAGTATTCCTAAGGACAAAATCAAACATAATGGCATAATCTTTGTAACTGTAAAGAGTGCATAGAAGAATTGGATGAAAGCTTCAGGTTTGCAGTGTAGGTCTTGTGTTTGCATATCTTTGAGTCCTTTGTGCAGTTTCCATGTCCTGTTGTTCTACAAAAACGTATTTGATTCCTTTGATTTCCTTTATGCAAAATTCATACATTTGCAATATATATTTCATTTTTGGGAAGTCGTTAAAGGCTTATTCTTGCTTTACAACTTTTCATTGTTCCTCCTATCCCATCTCATGATGACGTTCAAGGGCTTGTGGCATAGAAAGAGGCACTTCACTGTGAAATCACTCTCACAGTGGCAAATATTGATTACATTTTTACATTTGTGTGCCATCACTGAAATAGCAAACATTTGTAATTGGCCAATTCATTTTCTACAATCTTCGCTTATTAACCATTTTCTCTAAAGCACCTTGCACTCTATAGACAAACCAGTACAAAGCTTCTTCTGTATTCTCCCAGTTACTATAATTGCTTATTTAATCACTACTGTGAGTGCTTTTTAGACAATGTATTGTATGCTCCTGTGCTTTTTCCACATTTAACACATGCTTCAGTTAGATGATCCTTACAAAATCTTTATAAGTGGGCTCCAAATTTATTGGCAACCCTGACTGGCAATGCACTAACATTACTGTTAAAAACATAAACAATACAATTATAGAAAATGTAGCGATGCATACAAGGAGAGGCACCTTATACCCACTGTTAAATATGGTGGTGGGTCAGTGATGTTTTAGGGCTGTTTTCATTCCAGGGGTCCAGGGGCACTGGTCAAGAATGATGGATTAATGATTTCCACCAAGTATCAGGCAAATTTTGTCTTAAAAATATTTGATTCGTTTGTTAAACAAAAACAATGCTGAACAGAAGAAAATGAACCACCAATGACTAACAAACAGAGCAAACTAAATACCTTACTAAAAAGGGTAGTGTGTGCAGCTGGGGACTATTTAACAAAACTGATAGGGTACCTAAAACAAGTGACACGGTCATGTGAACAAAAGGCAGGAAACTAAATCAAAACAAAAAACACAGGGGAGAAACCACTAAAGACAGGAAACACTATAAGACAGAACTAACAATGAACAGAAACATCTTAAGGAGTGAAACCCGGCGCAACAAAAAAAAACAAGAGGAGGACCAGGCAGCAGAGGACCAGGCAGCAGGAACCACCGACAGTGGGGCAGGGGGGCCCTGGTGGTGGAGCAGGAGGTACGGGAAACAGGGACCGCTGGTGGCGGCCAGGCAGCAGGGGACACTGGGGGTGGCCAGGCAATAGGGGACACCGGGGGCTGCCAGGCAACAGGAGAGCTGGGCAGGGGCCAAACAGCAGTGGAGTCTGGTGGGGGCCAGGCAGCAAGAGACCCTGGCAGGGGCCAGACAGCAGGAGAACCTGGCAGGGGCCAGACAGCAGGACAGGCTGGCGGGGACCAGGCAGCAGGAAATCCTGGTGGGAGGCAGGCAGGCAGAGGCAGAGGCGGCGGCCAGGAGGGCAGAGATGGCAGCCAGGCAGCAGGAGAGCCGGGCGGGGGGCAGGCAGCAGTGGAGCCTGGCGGGGGCCAGGCAGCAGGAGAGCCTGGCAGGGGCCAGACAACAGGAGAGCATGGCAGGGGCCAGACAGCAGGACAGCCTGGCGGGACCAGGCAGCAGGAAATCCTGGTGGGAGGCAGGCAGGCAGGCAGAGGCAGAGGCCAGGAGGGCAGAGACAGAGGCCAGGCGGGCAGAGGTAGAGGCGGAGGTCAGGTGGGCAGAGGCAGAGGTGGAGGCCAGGTGGCCAGAGGCAGAGGTGGAGGCCAGGTGGGCAGAGGAGGATGCCAGGCAGACAGAAGCAGAGACGCACCAACAAGGAGAGCTAGTGGTGGCCAGGCAACTAGGAAGCCTGGTGGAGGCCAGGCAGCTGGAAAGCCTAGCGGAAGCTTAGTAGCAGCAGGTAGCTCTGGAAGTTTGGCAGCAGCAATGGGTGAATCCATTAGTGTAGCAACAGCAGCTGAAGTCTCTGGCTGAAGCATGGTTGCTGAAGACTCTGGCTAAATCATGTCTGCTGAAGACTCTGGTTGAAGCATGGCTTCTGAAGATTCTGGCTGAAGCATGGTTGCTGAACAGTCTGTCTGAAGCATGGCTGCTGAAGACATAGGCTGAAGCATGGCTGCTGAATACTCTGACTGAACCATGGCTAGGACCTGAGTCTATATGGCTAGGACCTGAGTCTATATGGCTAGGACCTGAGGCTATATGGCTAGAACCTGAGGCTAGAGGAATGTGTCCTGAGGCTAGAGACTGAGGACCTTTGACAGAAGAGTGTCGGGCTCCAACTGGTGAGCTTACTGCTCTAACCTGTGAGCTGAATGCTCTGTCTGCTGAACTGAGGGTCCTGACCAGAGACATATAAGCCCTAAGGTGAGATATAAGAGACCTGATGTGAAACTTAAGGGCCCTGGCTTGAAAAATAGGGGCATTAACAGGAGAACATGGGGCCTTAACAGGAGAAGATGGGGCCTTACAGGAGAACTGGGACCCTATAGGGGAGAGCTGAACACTCCTACTGGTTAGTCAATGGCTCTAACCTGTGGGCTAGTACCTCTTCTGTGGAGGCTGGATGTCTTGGCTGTAACGCAGGAGGGTTGGCTTGTGAAAATGGGAGGAGAGCTAGAAATGTTGAATGTCGAGGTAGAAGCAGTAGACTTTAGTGGACAATAAAGGTAATCCATATATACCAATCCCTCCAACTCATCCTTGTCTGCCCAGTATTCCTCTTTCTCCTCCAGATCCCTCTCACGCTGGATGTTTAGCAGAAGCTCTTGCATCTCCTGTACTTGCTCCATTTCATGGATGTAGACCTCCTGCTCGTCAGGGCTGTCCTCCCAAAAGGAGGCCACAAGCTTGGCTCCATAAGCCCTGTCATAAGACGCTGTCTCCTTTTCAATGGTGGTTCATTCTGTCACATTGAATGTGGGATTCGGGGGCAGGTGCCTCTTACCAATAATTGATTCTTTAATTTAACAAAACAATGCTGAACAGAAGAAAATGAACCACCAATGACTAACAAACAGACCAAATTAAATTCCTAACTAGATGGGAGTGTGTGCAGCTGGGGACTAATTAACAAAACTGATAGTGTAACTGAAACATGTGACACGGTCATGTGAACAAAAAGCGGGAAACTAAAGCAAAATTCTAAACAAAACACGGAGGGGAGAAACCATTAAAGACAGGAAACACTATAAGACAGAACTAACAATGAACAGAAACTAACTAAAACACACATAAACCGGGAACATTGTGACACATGAATAGTCTTCATGCTGTTTTCATTGCCAGAGGTGGTTGCACTAAGTACTAAATAAGTAGTATCAATAATTATGAAACCTTGATTTTGGTTAAATTTCTTTTGTGTTAAATGAATGTATGATTTTGGTTGGTTCCATTGCAATATTAATAAAGTACAGTGATTCCCACATGTTTGTATTTTGAGTTTTTAAAGTGTTGTTTATGCATTGCCAGTCAGGGGTGCAAGTTATTTTGGAGTCCACCATATACTGTATATACTGACTTGTTGTAAAACTGTTACCAACTGCTCAGATAAAGAAACATGGTCTATAGGACCATACCATCACAGTTAAATGTTATTTAGCATAAATTGACTTGTAATGAGACACTAACAAACTAACTAACATGTAAATCAGTCATGTATGTCATCCCACAGATCTGTACAAGTAGTTGTGGAGCTGCCGACAAGGCAGAAATAGAGAGAAAATTGGGAAGATAGGGAAATCGGGAAAAATCTGAAAACATTAAATTAAATTCAGTCAAGTGGTTAGCTTAGCTTCTGGGCAAAGACTTATTTTTCAGTAATGCACTTAAAGTTCTTGATTATATTAGTTAGCTAGAATTATGAAGAAATTGCTTAATGGAGTCTAACTTTGCACAATCATTTTGCTTTACAGAGTGTGTTCTACTAGTGAGACAGTGGTGTGGCACTCTGTTGTGAGGATAAGACAGAGCTGAACATACAGGACAAAATATTTAAACTCTCACAGGTACAACATTTCAGTCTTCATTTCAAAACCCACCAGATTCAGGCATTTAGCTGTTAACATTACTTTTTTTCAGGCTTACTGGGTCTGGGCTAAACCCCTAGTGTCTGTCTCTACGTCTTTCTGTAGTTCTGTCTGTTGGTAAGTGAACGCTTTTCTGCTGATACCAGGCTGGCATGAGGGACACATTGGGGATAGGAAAATGCACACTGAGGGCTTAACAGTTGCTGTGGTGGTTTGTCCTGAGCAGTCGGAATGCCTAACTGCTGGCCCAGTGTGAAGTGTGTGCAGAATGTCAAGCTCCTCAGCCCGCTGAAAAAGAACAGGGATCCTCACAGAGCTTTGCATCACTGGCCATTGCCTGCCGAGCTCCTGTTGGGCAGGGCGCTTCATTCCCCATGGCCTGTCTCGCCAGCTCAGCACAAATCCCAATGGCCTAGCATAAAGACCTTCGCTGAGAGGGACAAACAGCTGAAACAAACAAAAACTGTGGAGTTCGGTATGGTAGGAAACTACGCTGATGAGAACAAGGTTGAAAGGTCAACAGGTGTGTATCACTAATGTAAATAGTAGTAACATTTTTTAGCAAAGTGGTCACCCCAGGCTTCTATACCGCATGTGGTGGACATAGGCTCAAACGACGTGTGCAAGAAGGAGACCAAACAGTCCTAACAGGCTGAGGAGGCCACAGAAAAGAGGAAAAATATTGCTCACACAGCCATAGGCTTGGACCAAAGAGGAGTGCAGGAGTTTGGTGTGGCAGTATGGGCTCACAAATCTGGACCACTTGTGCACCCTGATGACAGAGGTTTGAACCCTGATTTGACTGAATGTATGTGATCTTCTCTGCCTCCTCTTATCTGTTTCATTATCTTCTGACTCCGATCAATAAATATGTATATTTTATTAATCTTTAAAAAGGAGCGACGTGAAGCAGCTGAAGAAACTAAGTTGCTGAAAGGCAGTTACATGCAGGGATTTTTTCTCCTGTTTTTGTACAAGCAGCTGCTCATTTATGAATTCTGATAACCTTGTGAGGCTTAAGACTACGAACAGAATGTAATTTAAATGAAATAAAATCATTTTTGGGATGCTCATTCAAAACCTGACATCCTGGTTTACTAAGAGTACAAAACAAGATACTTGAGGCAAAGGGCATTTCAATAGCCAATTCTGATTTACAGTTGTGTGCAAAAGTTTTGACAATTTCCATGCTTTTCATTTATAAATAATTCAGTGTTTAAATTAGCAATCTCATTCTGATCTATCAAATAACTGAAGGACACAGTAACATTTCAGTAGTGAAATCAGGTTCATTGGATGAACAGAAAATGTGTAATATGCATCAAAACGAAATAAGACCAGTACATAAATTTGGGCACCCCAACAGAAATATCACATCAATATTTAATTGAGCCTCCTTTAGCAGAAATGACAGCCTCTAGACACTTCCTATAGCCTGTAATGAGTGCCTGGATTCTGGATTAAGGTATTTTGAACGATTCCTCATTGCAAAACATCTCCAGTTCAGTTGCCAGAGTAGATTTTGAGCATTGTTTTGGGTCGTTGTCTTGTTGAAATATCCAGCCTCGTTGTAACTTCAACTTTGAGACTGATTCCTCTACATTATTCTCAACTATCTGCTGATATTGAGTGGAATCCATGCGACCCTCAACTTTAACAAGATTCCCAGTACCGACACTGGCCACACAACTCCACCATATTTTACTGTGGAATGCAAATGTTTGTCTTGGAACGCTGTGTTCTTTTGCCGCCATGCATAATGCCCCTTGTTATGACAAAATAACTCCATGTTTGTTTCATCAGTCCACAGCACCTTCTTCCAAAATGAAGCTGGCTTGTCCAAATGTGTGTTTGCATACCTCAAGCGACTCTGTTTGTGGCATGTGTGTAGAAAAGGCTTCTTCCGCATCACTCTGCCATATAGCTTCTCTTTGTGAAAAGTGCGCTGAATTGTTGAATGATGCACAGGGATCTGCAGCAAGATGATGATGTTGGTCTTTTCTTTTTTTTACCATTCTCAGCATCCTTCGCCTTTGCCTCTCCGATATTTTACTTGTCCTGCCACTTCTGGCCTTAACAAGAACTGTGCTTGTGGTCTTCCATTTCCTCACTATGTTCCTCACAGTGGACACTGACAGCTTAGATCTCTGCGATAGCTTTTTGTAGCCTTCCCCTAAAGCATAATGTTGAACAATCTTTGTTTTCAGGTAATTTAAGAGTTGTTTTGAGGCCCCCATGTTGCCACTCTTCAGAGGAGAGTAAAAGAGAACAACAACTTGGAATTGGCTACCTTAAATTCTCATAATTGGATGCACCTCTCTTCAAGGCTTAATGAGCTCACCAAACCAATTGTGTGTTCAAAATAATCAGTGCTAGGTAGTTACAGGTATTCCAATCAACAAAATGGCAAGGGTTCCCAAATTTATTCACTAGTCTAATTTTGTTTTGATGCATATTGCACATTTTGTGTTAATCCAATGCACCTCATTTCACTACCGAACTATTACTGTGCCCTTCAGTTATTTGATAGATTAAAATGAAATTGCTGACCCAAACACCCAATTATTTATAAATGAAAATCATGGAAATTGTCAGGGGTGCCTAATATTTTGCATACAACTGTAACTCAGAAAACTGTTAACATGTGCCATCAGGTTAGGTCATGCTTATATTTAGACATTGAAATCACTTATGTTTTAAAATCAGTTTAAATGTTTTAGTTCAATTTCAATTATTTTATTGGCTTTTAGTTTGAAGACAAAATTAGGCACAGCTAGATATCCACTGTGCTAACAGCTACTGTTGCTACGTTCTTATAGCTACTTGACGAAAGCCTCTACAATGGCCAAAAAAGAAGAATAAAATCCAGCATTTTTTTTACTTTTTTATCACACAGTGGCAACATTGTGTTTATCTCTAAACCCATGTCGTTAATAAAGCGTGCTGATGGCAATGTAGTGGCAAATTCAATAACAAATAGTTTGCATGCACATTTTGTTGTTAACATGTCGTAGTCCTACACATGGCCTATACATATTTTAAAATATTTAAGCTAAAAACGTTTGTGAAGGTTCACCTAACATCACGGAAAATGTAGGTGAAGAAATGTAGGCTAAGAATGCTTGAAGTATTTTATAAAGTTAATATGAAATGGGTGTACAACAAATACTATATGCTTCCATGCAAACATTTATAAGCAAATTATCGAATTATTATTTATTTAATGTAAAAATGTTTTTAAGCTGGATTGAGATTTTTTAAAATTATTGGTTGATTAAGTGTTTCTACAGTAAATAGGTGATGGAAATCTGTTTGTCAAATAAACAATAATGCCACGAAAATTACATAGATCAGCTGTTTGGTAGGATTGCATTGTGCAACAATTCGAAACAAATTTAAACGTCATGACAGCAGCAAATGACTATCTACACAACTTTCTCTGGAAAATCACTTCTTTCCCAGTAGGGGAGAAATACATCAAGTGGTGTAAAAATAACAAATTTAGACAGAAATGGGAACAATCCAAATAATTGTGATTATTTCAAAATAATTTAAGTCTCTTAAAATAATCGTGATTTGGTGATTATATATTGTGACAGACCTATTAGGTTTCTTTGCAGGTAACCATGGTTGACGGAGGAAGAACAATGACTTCAAGCACCACCCTCCTTTAAAGCTTCCAGTCAGTCATTCTAACTCAATCAGCATGACATAGTGATATCTAGTCTTGTCCTCATCAACACACTCACCTGTGTTAACGTGACACTCTTTTTTTGGCAGGGTGGAAATGCAATGGAAATGTGTTTTTTTCGGGGGGGGGGGGGTT
>JACXGM010001952.1:0-26446 GCA_016801145.1 Umbra pygmaea | reverse complement strand
TATTTTACATACTATTTTTACAGTGTTAAGTATTGGAATCAAGGTGTGGGGACCATCATTACAATTACATTTACATTTGCATCATTTAGGAAACATTTTTATCCAGAGCAGGGACATTTTCCTGTAAAGTGCCTTGCCCAAGGACACAACGACATTTGGCACAGCCAGAAAAGATCTTGCAACCTTCTGACTACAAGTCTGACTACCATAACCACTGAGCCACCTGACATTCATCGCAATAGCTGAATAATATAAAGTTTTGCTGTCATATGTAGATTCAGATTGTTTGCCTGACAAATATTGGTATTCCACAATTAGCTATTGCATTTTTATGCCAAAATTGAGCATTATCTACATTTCCTGAACATCCATTCCAGGCACATCTAAGCCCTGCCTCTCATATTCCTCTTCAGCCAATGGGGAGTGGAATGGGATCGGCTTAGTAAGAAATGGGACATTCTAACGGTGTTAGAGAGCAAGCAAGCGAATACCACTCGGATACATGCCACTACACTGACTGGAGTACAAGACAGAGTCGAGTGCGAAATAGTCTTAACTGCGTCTCTCCAATTAAATGACAAAAAATATATATTTTAAACAAGAGGACCATTTTACTTTTTTTCCATGTGGAGTGGAAAGTATCCTCTTATTTCCGAATGAATGTGCTGTTTCACTTATTCAGAGACTTTACTTATTTTTTAACGGGAGAAACATAAGATTCACCTGAAGAAGGTGGCTGTTCTTTTTTCCTCCAGCTACATGATCCGGTCAAGCTTGTTTGTCCGGTACCGTGTGTTCTCCTCTTTGTTTGGATTACATCACTCGAGGAACCCTCGTGCGATGAGAGGCTGATCCAGTCATTCAAGTGGATGTCAATTTTTTCCTGTTTTACCAACTTCGGTTGGCCGTAATTGATATTGCATACGGATTTGACTGAGGGAACTGATTGTTCCCGTTAGTCGCCATGCAATGCATTTCCTATGCAATGCGCTGATCACAACTTTACGGTCCGCTAAAATCTCCCGGGAAAAAAATCTACCAACTTCGGCGATCAAGTTAGTACGTCACATCTTACAGAATCAGGTAAAATGTATTTACCAAATTGTGAAAACGCATTACATTTGAGGAATGTGTAGAAAATGTTATGTTGCCCTAACTGATTATTAATTAAATGTTTTTCAATTAAATAATTCCAATGCTAAAGTATTTAAATTTAAAATGTGATGATGAATAACTCATCCGGGGATAATCCTTTGGGAACGCTTATTGATTAATGAAAAATACCGGCATCTACTGTTTAACAGAAGGTCAAGAAATGACAAGCTCAGTTTGACAACGAGACACATCCACTGTGACAACATTTGGCTTCTATATGATTTTGTCATTAAAACACACACTCATCCCCCTCTCCATCCCTCCGGTGTCCATCCTTTCCTCCAGGGTGAGGGGAGAGAAGTTTGGGGAGAATGAGTCGTCGGGTGCAGGGGAAGCATGAGCGGCTGGTGTATCACTGTTAGGCGGGCGACTCTGATGGTTCTATGGGAGTGTACAGCTCTAAGCCTCCTCCAGTGCGTGGTGGTAGTGGCGGAGGCCGTGGGGTCCAGCAGGACTGGGGTTGGGGCCGGAGACGGGACGGCCGTGAGGGCAGGGAGCTCCAGCGATGCCACAGGACCCTTTGCCTGGCTCCTTTCTGACAAAGGGCCATTTCATCACTCCCAGGAGTTTTCTGACTTTACCGAGCGCTACCAGCAAGGATTCACCACCAAGTACAAGATTTACCGGTGAGTCTGGTGTCAGAGATTGATTAAATTTGGCTACATGGTTTAGAGGTAGAAGGGTGAGATCATTGAGAGTTTGTAGACTAGCAATCTTCAGTTTATGATAGAATTGTTTTATACAGCTAAGAGATTGATATTTCTTAGAATTAGCAATGACTCAAGCAACCCTGGGGATCCTGAAAATGCAACTCACTTGTTAATGTTCACACCTTCAATTTGTAGAGGGGCTCTCAGGGGAACCTTTAGTCTTTTAATATAACAAAAGTGTTGCATTTAATTTGGTTGTGGGGCTTAGTAGGTTTTGTGGTTTTTAAATATTTTTGGCATAGCTAAAATCATGTGTTTCTTGTTTATCTAAAAAGTTGTCTTGACATTAAGTTTAACACTGAGCATTGTGTTACTTTAAAGAGCCATTCAACGGCGCAAGTGTTCTTTAAGAGCATATGCAATTCTAAAACTAATAGTTACCACATACTACATAATCACTATGTTTAATATTAATAGTGTCATATTCTAGTTATTTACAAAATGTATTATCTGAAAGCCACACCTAAAATAAGACACCTTTTTGAATCTTCTGAAATGTTATTTCTTAATTTAAACAATGGAACTCTGAGATACTTTGATGTTTTTGGCATCTTAACAGATAAAAGTAAGGTTGTCATTAGGCATATGCAGTATTTCTGCGAAGTTGGCAAACACCTCTCGTCTCAAAAGAATATGGAGGGCGAGGCAATTTGTGAAGTCGAACTGAGTAGCAACATATGTTGTAGTTCATCACCATTGTTCACCGTCGATAGCTTACTGCTGTGACTTCACTGACGAGTTCAGCAGATGAATACTGGGTTGTTTAAATTAGTGAGTGCTGTACGGTTTGTCACCCATCTGAAGGCCTATTGATTTTTCCATTCTCTCACCAAGGCATGTGTGTTTACAGTGTGTTTGTGGTGTGTGAGTGTGCGTGTGCGTGTGCAAGCTCATATATTTAGTGTTGAGTGTCTGATGTGGCATGGCATAGCTGGAACAGCATGGAGGATGATACCAGGTCTGGGAACTGACTGACACACAATGGCATTTGGCAGCCTACTGAGGTTACATGGCCATGCACAGATGAGAAAGGCTCGGCTTACTACAATCTCATTCATTCTCTGATTCTCAATCTATCTGTATCTCACTATAACATGCACACATGCAAACACACACACACACAATAAGGAATATTCTCTAGTTGTTTAGTAACCTTTTCATTCAGGACCAGTCAAGAGGAGTAGTTATTTCATGTTTTAATCCTCTCTATATCTATTTTGATTTCACTTGGTTTCATTTTTGTTTGTTTTGAAACAATAAACTGTAATGATTTGACAAATTTGCCAATAGTCTTTTTTTAAATTAAATCTCTCTTTTTTGCTCTCAATCTCACACTCAGTGCCTTACTCCCCCCTGCTGGTGACTTTTACCATTGAAACACAACTACCGTTGCTACACCCGCCAACTTAGGAAGAGAAAAATGCAATGATGTCTGAGCATTGCAACACCTCAGTGATTTTCATTTTTTATGGGGATAAAATCTCTTGTCAGGTCATGAACACAGATATTTTTAGTTAAGCAGCAATACACTTAATTTCAAACATAATAGTTGAATATCACTACAAGTGGTTTTATTTGCTTTGTTTTATCTGTATTGCTTTATTGTTATTTTTATGATGGAACCTACATCATAGAAGAAAAAGACCTTGAATGGATAAAAATTACAGTTTGCGATCTTTGGCCACTGTTTGTAAAAGTGTCTCTGTCAAAGACAAAAAGTAACCCGGAAAATGTGCACTAGGTATTGTGCCAATTTGTGTCCTGTGTCATCAAAACCATGCACTGACAAATTAATGATATCATAATGATTCTACTTATATAGTATGCATAGAAACAGCAAATACAAAATTCACCCTGAAACATAAGATTTAAAAATGATTTTGCTAATCGCAAAGATCCCTCTCTGTATCTTTAAGCTTTGAATGGAATAGTATAAATGGCCTTTCCACCCAAGCCATGCATATTTCTCAAAGCAGGGATTACAGCGGAGCTGTGACAGATTAGCTTTGTGACATATGGCCAGAGCTGCAACTCCTATAATACTACAGTATGGGTTGAATTAGCCAAGAGCTCCTGTACTTCAGTTTATCCATCACCAGGCCGACCGCAACGAAGATAATAACATGTTGAAATCTATCCTCTTATTTTAAAATGACACTAAGTCTTGTTGATAGAAGGACTGATTGTGTGTAATTAGCAAGTAATTGATGTTTAATTGGATACACAGACTTGTTTGTTAGGAAAAAACAAATGGAAGCTCCTTAGTAAATGCCTACAATAATTAATCAAACAATAGCGTTAAATGTGGCCATGGTTGGTAACCATAACTACATGCAATCAGAAGGGAATATGAAAAGCAAAAATATATTACCACCTCCCTGTTAAACAGATCATTAGTTATCAAGCAGGTGAGGAGCATTTGTTTATAGGGGCAATGGTAGTATCAAATGTATAATTAAATAAATTGTAATTTTTTATATAGTGCAACTTGTTTAGGTCGTTGAAAGTTTACTGAGGTGGGCTACCTGTGAAATCCAGACATCTTTAAGAAGGAAATATGTACTGGAATTGTCACTCTTGATATTCAAGATGGTCTTTGCATATTTATTATAATACAATTGATTGATGCCAAAACCCCTCATAGACTATTCCAATAAGGATTTTAATAATAATTTGTATCTACCAATACGAAGAGAGCAATATTGTCATAATATATTACCTGTCATTAAATGCTTTTTGCCAAAACTTTATACATATTGAGATTTATAATTAATTCTCAATTGACTCAGCTGCTTAAATTATGACTAAATAAAATAGGCAGAAGCTTGACAGTAAGGCACTTTTTCTTTGGCAATAAACAGATCTTGCGTTAAGGGCTTGGAAACAAACTGTCTGCTTAAAGGTACATTCTTAATCTTCAGTGTCATTTCAGCTGGTAGTTAGGAATGTAGCGCTGGAGAGATGAATTAGGTCCACAAACATTATATAGCTACCAGTACTACTACCTAATTGATCTCCCTGCAAACTCAATGGATAACTCTTGGCAAGTCTGGGCCAGCATTCTGCATTATGTCTACAGTATATTGTTAAATATCACTCAATGACCAAGGGGATATAGCACTTAATGACTTGAACCTGAACTATTATTGTGTTGTGATACATGGGCAAAACTTGCTCACACTACTTAAAAATAATATCCTTTTCAAACTATAGAGTTTGTGTCTAGTTAATGTAAAACTGTAGACGTCCTCATAGGTTTTGCATATATGAACTGCACAATGCCAATTTCAGCTTTAAATGTACTTGTCATGAAGTCTTCAACCAGTCCAAAAACATATTAAAATAGAATAAAGTGATATAATGTAATAAAAGCTGTAAATATGTTTTGTTCTCTTTCAAATGCCAAAATATAGCGACTAAATCCAATTTCTAGTCACACCATTTACTGCTTGAAATTGATAACATGTAGCGTTATTATGTAGTGTAGAGCATGACCTCTTCTCTCCTCCCCTAGCTAAAGGTTGAGTGATGCCTCAGGACAGACCAGGCAGCGTGTCCAAGCAGCTTGGGGATCCGTGATGAGGAGCTCATAGTGCACAGGGCTTATGGGTCCTGACAAGCTTTTGATGGGAGGAGTTATATGGGGCAGAGGTCCGTGGTGGTGCCTCCTCTGCCATAGCAACAGCCACACAGTTTGTGGATGTGAGTGTGGTTGTTGAGCTGAGTTCCATGGTAGTACCTATGCCAGAGCCTACTCTTACCGTGTTTAGACCAAAGCTGGCTCTGGTTCTGAACTGGTGCTGGTTCACAGTTGGTTCAACTTGCAAACCTTCTCAGGACCTGTTTGTTTTTTCACATATTAGAGAGCCCAGAGAGCAAAATTGTTACCTCACTGTGTATGTTGCCATACATCTTAGCTTTCCCACTTCAAGCATAGCAACTACAATGGCAGACTACATTGTCTTTCTGCAAATGTTTCGCATGGCTTTGCGATCCTGTATTGGGATCAGAACAGTCTTTCTTCAATCTTTGTATTGTTTTTCTAGTTTTTAACAATGGCAGTCACAACCTATTAGTTGTGTTGTTGGTCACAATAACCCCCCCAGCCCCTGCAAGACTTGGTATAAGAACTGTTCTAGACCAGCAAAGAGTTGGTGCCGCTCTGGATCCAGTATTCATGGCCGAGAGCCAGTTCTTTGGCTGTCGAAACAAAGGACATTTTCAAACTAGGCAAGGACTTGTTCAAACTAGGCACCGGAACTGAACTTTTCCAGTTCTTTCTTTGGTCAAAAAGGGGTATCTGTGTCAGTGGTGGCTGAGCTCTCACACTCAGAGGAATCTGAGTGAGGACTGTTATTGGCATTCGGGTGCTGTGTGTGCTGTGTGTACAGGGTTTGTGTGTGTCTAATTACCAACATAAAGTGTCTTAATAGTTTTCTGGGGCCACTAAAACAGCTTCAGCACTGGCATAGATTTGAGTGTGGAAATCTATTGGAGGGACACAACACCTGTGTTCCATTGAAATTAGATTAGTTGGTGTTGTATTTGTGGCGTTTGAAAAAGCTTAAACAATGCTGCCAGATCCCCCTTAATTGTTCCAATTTCATTCTGGTGACTGATGGCATATGGTTTATATTGTTTCCATGTTATGCTATGTTCTTCTGGAAGAGACCAGTCCTATCAGGATAGCAATGGCATGCCATTAGTGGATGGTGATCACTGGTTTTATTTGTATTTACATTGTACTCCAAGATAGTAATGTCCATACCACTACAGTACTTAGTAGAATATACCTTGTTACCTTGACATTTGGTTTTGCCATTTATGTCATTCCCTGTCAGACACTCACTTTTGCTTTGTCAGCTAGCAACTCTAAATGTGTCATTACTTATTAGCTGTCTGATTGTGTAGTGATAATGGCCAAATACTGACCAAGCATTCAAGTGTATTTGAAGACCCTGATCTTCCAAGTGATTATGTTAGTCAGTCTAAGGTGGCTCAGTGGTTAGGGAGTCAGACATGTAGTTGGAAGGTTGACTGTTTGATTCCTAAATGTGCCAAATGTTGTTGTGTCCTTGAGCAAGTCACTCTACCCAAAGTTGCTCCAGGGGGATTTCACTGTAAATCACTCTGAATAAGAGTGTCTGCTAAAATGTATTTTTGTGGGCCTGTGTGGTCCACTGGTTAAAGCCACAGATCCTCACATTTAAGACTGCCAGAGTCAGTGTGGGTTCAAGTCTGACTCAGAAACTCTCCTATATCTCCCGTTTTATTCACAGTCTCAATGTTAGGTATATTAAACGCTTAAAGATTACATTCAGAACATGGCGAAAGGTGTAGAATTTCAGGAAGTTAGTTGTAAAATGCTCTTCGAAAAAATATATAATCTTACTGTTTGTAAGGCCTGGTCTGCTTGCCTTATTTTGTTTTTCTCCAGTTAAAATTACTTCTGCACAAACGTTTGTACTGACCTGTCAAACACACTCCAATAACAGCTGAAATAGGCACAATGGAATACAAAGTTTTTCCATTGCATCTACAACATTTATGTTTCAGTAATTTAACAGATGCTCTTATCCAGAGCAGTGAGTGCATAAAGGACCCCTGGGAATTTAACACACAGCGCTGGCGTTGCAAGCACTACCCACTGTGCTACACGGGACCAGAAACGAGAGACACTTCTTGTTTGCGGATTTAGCCATCTTGCCACTTTCTATTTTTCTATTCTTGTGATATAATGTAAAGAATACTGTCTTTTGATGGATGTTTATTGATTTGCTAAAAATGTAACACAGTACAATGGCATTTTTATTTATTTAAATGGGCTTAAATTTGTTGATCTAAAGTTAAAGAAGCTTCTGAAAATAACACCCAAGGCCCAATCAGTCTTCAGAATAATGTAAAGTATGTGTTTGTATGAATTATATAATAATGTATATATATCCTTTGCAAACAAGCGGTGTCTGTAGCTAAGAATGAGAGTTCTCCACTGATATATTAGCCCTCTCTTGATCTTACAGCTGCAGATGTCTCAGGTTTTAATAGGTGCATTTTTATCTATTTCCACATATTGGACAGGATTAAGATCAGGACTAATAGAAGGCCACTTTGGAACAGGACAATGTTTTCTTGTCATCCATTCTTGGGTGCATTTAAGGTATGTTTTGGATCATTATCGTCCTCGGGGATACATGACCTGCGACTGAAACAAAGCACATGCATTTTTATTGGTTCTCTCTTAGAACTGGTGTCTTCCTGGGTCTTCTAACATGGAGCCTATTTTCATTCAGACAGCAATGGATGATTCAGGTTTAAACTGTTGCGACTTGAGCTTGAACATTGGCTTGAGCTCTTTTTAAATTGTCATTGGTTCTTTCTCCACCATTCGAACAATCCTTCTCTTCATCCTTGGGTCAGTTTTCCTATTACAGCCACATCCAAGGCTGTTGTCTAAAGTCCAATGGGCCTTAAACATCTTAATAATATTGGCAACAGTTCTCACAGGAGCATCAAGCTCTTTAGAGATGGTCTTGTAGCATTTACATTGACTATGCACTGCTATTACCTTCTTTCTAAACTCCTCAGACAACTATCTGATTTTCTTTCACTTTTCCATGCTCAGTGTGATAAACATAGTGTATGTTATATGTATGTGTGTGTGTGTGTGTGTGTGTGTGTGTGTGTGTGTGTGTGTGTGTGTGTGTGTGTGTGTGTGTGTGTGTGTTTATGACATTATGACATTTTTCTGATGATTGTCACACAAATAATTGCAATTAACAATTTCATTGTCTATATTTGCATTTTAGGCCAATATCCTTATCTACAGTTCATGCACAGGCAATCCTCTTCTTCGCATGCTAAGTCATTTTGTATGGAACAGCTGCATTTATGACAAGGCTATATAACTCAGAAAACTGTTAACATGTGCCATTAGGTTAGGTCATGCTTATATTTAGACATTGAAATCACTTAAATTAAGCCAACCACAATAGTCTTAAGCCACAGTAGTGTGTGTATACATACATTGTTTATTTTTATTTGGTTTTTGCTTTTCTTCCTAAATATAAGCCATCAAATAGTAAAAATCAAAAGAATAACCTTTGGAAACATTACCCTTTATAAAAATATTACAATACATTATATTACAACAGTGTTAAATAATTTACCATTATTTTAATGAAAAAAATACTGTATGCTTCCATGCAAACATTTATAAACACATTATCAAATTATTATACATTTAATGTAAAAACTGTTTTAAACCAGTTTGAGTGTGCAATCAAGTGCCAAGTGTGTTCATTTTTATAAATGTGTTTTGCCGAGATTCTTAAATCTGCCTTTAAATGGCTATACAGTATTATATTGTAAAACATTTAATAAAGGAAAAAATATATGTTTAAAAATGTTTTTTTAATGTCTTTCAATTTTAGGGTAAACAAAATATCCATGTTTGCAATTTTAAGGGTTGAAATATGTTGCCACATTTTGTGAACTTGCTGAATTATGCAGACAAATGTGACAACAGTAATTCATTATTAAAGAGGCAGTTTATACTGTGTTGGTGAATGCAGGTAGGCGTTTATGCTAATGTAGTAGTTCTTGCAGTTAGACCTCAGTGGATACATCTGAATGTTATTTTATTTATATGACAAACTATGTATGACTTTTATGATTGATTGGTCCATGCCAGCACACATTTGTATGTGCTATTTATATAACCGATACAGTAATTTTATCTATTGTACAACTTTGGTATTTTTTGCTGTTTCATTTGTAAGAATTTACACCATGCCAGGGATGTGCACCCACAATGTAACACCCTCATTTACGTGTGTGTTTTTTGGCAAATGCCTTAGTGTGCAATTCCAGGTACTGTTATGTTACTGTGAGTTAGCTTAGTGTGAGGACTTGGTGTACATCTGCTTTACTGTGACAACCAAGGTACATGAAGGATCAACAATGAACATGGTGTGTAGCTACACCAAGCTCTGCCACACACAATACACTACAAACCAGGTCAATATGATAATGGTTGTTTACAAGGTTACAGTGATTACAGTCAAGGTGATTACATTCACACATGCCTCTGTTATTGAAGTGAGGCCAGGTACTAAATCCTCATAGGCTCCCTTCATTGTGAGACAGTTACCTCATGTTGCCTGGTTACAGATATATGACTGCATTTTGGACTAAGGACCTGGTATAAAAATAATGACCTTGTTGTGTGATAAATTAGTTCAATTCTAAATCCAGTTGCTGAATTCAAATAACAATGTGGATTATGTACTAATTTGCTAGTGTTTGATGTCGTTTTGACGTTTGGTAGACTGGGATCATTCATTCCATTAGTGTCATGGCTGTAAACCATTCCGCTACTCCATCTCACTCTCGCTTTTTTCTTGCTCTCTCACACAGGATCCTACACAAGCAGCTCATTTACAAAAGTTTATCGGCGCTCCTTTGAATGCTTGTTTGACTTGAAGCTGGCATGGGCAATGTTGTGTAGGGGCTGTTTACTTTGACTTCCTGTGTGACAACTTTGAAGTCATTACAATCAAAAGGAGCTTTCTTCCTGCATCTGACAATTCAAAACGATTGTTCTTTTGCTGATGGGGCGTGTATACAGTACATTCAGAGAGATCAGTGTCACATTGGATTAGACCCAAAGAGCCTAAACTGCAAGTATAAGTCAAATACTTTTTCTTCAACTTGTATATAGCACAGTATAAGCTGTGCTGTGTGTGAGAGATGTAGAGGAAGAGAGTTAATGTCCAAGGATCTCTGAAGCTAGTTCCTTCTCTGATTTCATCGCCTTAGCACTAACAGCGGGTGGCTGACACACACACACGCACACACACACACACTCTAGCTTAAACCTCTGTTGCTCAAACACTGCCAGAGGCCAGTGGCAGAATTTCCCAATGCTAATTGCTAAACCTCTAGTGTGTGTGTGTGTGTGTGTGTGTGTGTGTGTGTGTGTGTGTGTGTGTGTGTGTGTGCGCGTCTACCCATGTAAACCTGTGGTGACGTCCATAACTGTCCGTCAGCATGCCCTGTCCAGGCTTTGTGTCCATCACAGTTAAGCTCTCTCCCCCATTCCCTCGTCCCTCGTCCCTCCCACCTTTCTCCACCTCGGACTGCCAGTAATGGTCCCTGGTTATAGAAAAACGCTGTCATGGAACAACCCTAACGAGATGAATCCCTTTGGCTTTTTTCTTTTTTCTTTTGTTTTTCTTCTGTTTGAAAATCTCTTCAGTGAGATTTTGATTGACAGCTGGCGGAGAAGGATGCGGGGGCAAATAAATTAGTATTGCGTGTGTGTTAGTGTGTTTGTTAGAGTGTGTGTATGTGTGCTACATTTGCACGTTTGTTGCATGTGTGTTGTGATATTAACAACAGACCCTGGTAACCTATATGACCTAGCGTAGATCGCCCCCAGTTTGATGGCAGGACATCACCTCAGCCTGCATGGCTAACATCTATGGTGGAACAGTGCTTGTGGACTGCTTTTAATGGAATAATACACCTCGACAACACTGTCTGAGAGCTTTACAATTATATTTTTTCTGCGTAACAGGCTTGACCACTAAACCCTGGTTATTATGGGCTATTTGAGCGGTATGGTAATCTATGCATCGAGCAGCAACCTCTGTGTGTGCTAGATAAAGACAGTTGCCAAAGCGTCTCCGCCAGCATGGATATCAACATGCGTATCCTTATCAGAGGACCTGCGCCTCTACAGTACAGAGGAGTTCTGAAAGCAGCAAAAGCAGCACATTGTGTGTGTGTTCGTGTGTGAGTGCTTGTGTTTGTGTGAAGGTTTGAATTGTGTGTGAGGGGTGTGTGTGTGATTGAGTGGCTGTTTATGTGCACCCATTGAGCGGCAACTTGATTACAAACCAGTCCAGCCCCGGGGCATTGAGAGTCACTCTACATAACCTGAGATTGCACCCTTGTGTAAACACTATTGGGGAGGGACAGTAATTTCACAATCGACACAGAGCAATCTCAAAGCACAGTGGAAACAGCAAGGCGCCATTCATCTTTTATGAAATGACACAGAAATGGCACCGAAGACAGCATGAAGAAATTATATTTTCCACCCAGCATGGCCTAAATCTGTTTGACGCTTCACACGCAGGGCAAGTGTCCTTCCATCTACAACTGGAGCACGATTCTTTGTTGTATTTCTCTTTCAATACTAAAAGCGCAAATGTAAAAAAGAAATAGAATTTGGCTTGGTGTTGAGCATGGGCCAAGGCCTCGGCCTATCTTTAGATGGACCACTCTTCATTCTGGCAGAGGGGACCGGGGTTGTGGGCTGTGTCTGGCTGTAACATGCTCTTGGGCCATTTTCCTCTCTGCTCAGTATGACGATGATAGAGCGTGCTTGCTAATGGAGCATGACCTGCCGTGTGTGTGTGTGTGTGTGTGTGTGTGTGTGTGTGTGTGTGTGTGTGTGTGTGTGTGTGTGTGTGTGTGTGTGTGTGCGTTTGTTTGTTTGTCCACCCTTGCCCATGTGTGTGTTTATGTGTTTGGTTTTAACGTGAGTGTGTGTTTGTTTGTCGTGTATGTGTGTGCTAATAATGTGTGTATGTGTGTGATCATAGGGAGTTTGGCCGCTGGAAGGTGAACAGCCTGGCTCTAGAGAGACAGGACAACAATGGTCTGGCCCTGCCTCTGGACCCAGAGTTCCTTCAGACAATCAGGCACCTGGGCAGGCGGCCCAGCCTCAGCTCCATCACGGACAGCATCATCAGGAAATACGGAACGCACTTCCTTCTGTCTGCCACCCTGGGAGGTAAGAACTGTAGAATATTTATCGGTGTAATGACTCAAATGCCTTTTCCTGTTCCGATCAATACTACTGCTGATGCTCAGCTTCACAAACATGTGTATTCTCTTTGTGCTGTGTAAGGGGACGTCGTTCGGGGTGATTAGACATGTACTGGTCTCTGGCCTAGTTCTCAGTGGATGTTTCCTTCTGCGCCCTTGTTTGTGTTCAGGGGAGGAGTCCTTAATGATCTTTGTGGACAAGCGGAGGTTGAGTAGGACAGCGGACGTGAGTGAAGCCAACAGTACAGCCGTTACTCTGGAGGCCTTGCACCAGCTGGCTGCATCGTACTTCATCGACAGAGAGAGCACCCTGCGCAAGCTGCACCACATCCAGATAGCATCAACTGCCATCAAGGTACACATACACACACACACACAGCTATCAAAGGGAATTTTAAAATTCACAACACTTGGATATTATCCACTGCTATCACTGTAAACCTTGCTACACTCATTTGAAACATCTGGTTCATAGAAAGAGCTTTGGACCAACTGCAAATGGCCAGAACTAGCTTGAAAATCAGTAATCTCCCACTTGTGTAGTATACTGTATGTGCAGACTGAATCAGTGCAGGTGTTCAGCTTTCTCACTTTACTGCAACGGTGTTTGTTTTAGATGCGTTGCCTGTGCATATGTTCGCAAATTGGCTGGCTTGGTTTTATTTAGTGGCATGGGTGTGGGATGTATTTGCGAATTCAATGTAGCCATTAGTAACAGTCAGTTTATATTATACATCTTGATTAACAAAAAGGGCTTTGAGACTCTTTAAATACTTCTTAGAAATCTTTATGTATTCTATACTTATTAAGGATGTAATTGCCTTGAATCACATTGTGGAATTCATGGAATTGGCCATGGGACATGAATGAAAAACATGTTGATATTGCAAGATCCCAAACATCTGTAAATGAGCACTGGAGATTTTCCTGGAGATTTAAACTGGGCAACATATATTTTATTCCATGGAACCAATAACATTATCTCTAAAATCTGTAATGTAACCGAAGTAATGACACACCGAATTGAACCTGCAATTACTGATTCAATACCACATTATCAACCTGTATTAATACTTAATTATTTACCAACAATACTGAGCAATACATATGTGTTAGTGGCACTAGGTTGCAGTGAAAATAACTTGTTTTCACACTAGCGTCACTAGATATAAAATAACATTCAAAGGGTTCAAAATAATTCATGATTTGTAAATTACTCTTTATGATTAAAAACATTTTTTGGGGGGGTTATTTTGAGTGAGGAATAGAATCCAGATGCAGCACTCATGCAGGATTTCTTCAATTATATTCATGCAAATTGATAAAATGTCACGCATGCTCTTCTAAGAACGGTTAGAGCCTTGTTGATGATGCTGAAAACACAATTCATGTTGTAACACCTTTCATTTGTTGTACCAGTCATAATGTACCATAATGACAATATTGAACAGTTGGTATGTAATTATTCTCTTTAAAATACCTAATAATAAGAACTGCTGTTTTAGATTTAAGGTTTTTGCACCTTTCCCTAACACTATTGTTGTCCAGCAATAAAGAAAATTATGGTAAGCTTTTAAGGATGGCAGCAGAATGTATTGCCAAGCATATTTGCCAATAATTTATCTAAAGTCTGAAAATAATGCTTTTTCACAGGTGTGGAGGAAAGCTAAAGTAATTCCACTTAAAAAATGATAAAGCACCCCTTTTTCTGTCCAATAGACACCTATTCAGTCGCTGTCTGCTTTTGATAAAATTATTGTGAGAATCAATAAACTACAAAATGATTAATGTATAACTAAAAGTAAGAAAAGGGGTGAGATCAATGAGCAGGTTGTGAAAGCTAAACTCCTAGGACTACAAGTGTATGTGCAGTTATTATAGTCAAGGGATATTGGATAATTTGTTGTAAAAATGCAGTGAAGCCTGTGTGAATTAGATTGTGTTTCATGTTATTTATACAAAGGTTGACTGTAGTTATTCAACATCAGGTTCATTGCATGTTTCATTCACTGTCCTACAGTATGTTTAAACACTGTTAGCTGACCTGGTTCAAAACAGGGCAGCAAAACATGCTGTAACTGCATGTGCAGAACTAGAATACAAAACATGCATGATAGTCTCTCCTGGTTGAGAATAGCTAACTCAAAATGTTTGCGTGTGTTTTACAGGGCAGGTAGCTTATACAATCACCTCAACTCGTATTGATATGACTCCAAAGAGCTCAAACCTCTTGACTCCAATTAGCTTTTGGAGAAGTCATTAGCCTAGTGGTTCATACATTTATTCCACCCTACACTGAATATTGAAATGTTGAATCCAATATAGACAAGAAAAATACAATGCCATGTTTTTAGTTTAGGCACACAGTCTATTGTTGTGACTTACTTGACGATCAGATCAAAGTTTATGACCAATCGATGCAGACACCCAGGGAATTTGAAAGGCCTAACATACATTTTCTTGGCACTGTATACAATGTCAATAACATTACAAAAATATCAGCCCCAAAACAAGAAATAAATACCAAATAGCAAGGTGTCAGTGAGGTTCCATAAAACCACATGCAGCTTATGAGCTCTGCTGTAACTACCAGTGGCAATCCTACTATTCAAAAAATGTTGGCCTGATGCTGAGAGAAACGTTTAAAGACAATTTCCTGCTGTTTTACACATTTTGCCAAACTCATACGCTATCTGAGCAGTGGCATCTAAAGCCTTTTAAACACCTAAGTACAATTTATTTTGGGGCCTGCCCACCTGCCACTGGAAATAATAAGTTCAGGCCCAGACAAGGTGCCCTTCAGTAATAAGGCTCTGAACACCACCTGTAGGCAGGCAAGTGTAAGGGCGTCTAGCAAGCTGATGAAAATACAGTATCTCACAAAAGTGAGTACACCCCTCCCATTTTTGTAAATATTTTATTATAATGTTTCACGTGACAACACTAAAGAAATGACACTTTGCTACAATGTAAAGTAGTGAGTGTACAGCTTGTATAACAGTATACATTTTTACCCTCACCTTCTTTAGCAAGGCAGTGGTCATCTTGGAGGTGTGTTTGAGGTGGTTATCATGTTGGAATACTGCACTGCGACCCAGTCTCCGAAGGGAGGGGATCATGCTCTGCTTCAGTATTTCACAGTACATGTTGGCATTCATGGTTCCCTCAATGAACTGTAGTTCCCCAGTGCTGTCAGCACTCATGCAGGCCCAGACCATGACACTCCCACCACAATGCATGACTGTAAGCAAGACACACTTGTCTTTGTACTCCTCACCTGGTTGCCGCTACACACTTGACACCATCTGAAACAAATAGGTTTATCTCACTAATCATCAGACCACAGGACATGGTTCCAGTAATCCATGTCCTTAGTCAGCTTGTCTTCAGCAGGCTTTCTTGTGCATCATCTTTAGAAGACGCTTCCTTCTGGAACGACAGCCATGCAGACCAATTTGATGCATTGTGTGGCGTTTGGTCTGAGCACTGACAAGCTGACTGCCCACCCCTTCAACCTCTGCAGCAATGCTGGAAGCACTCATACGTCTATTTCCCAAAGACAACCTCTGGACATGATGCTGAGCACGTGTACTCAACTTCTTTGGTTGACCATGGCGAGGCCTGTTCTGAGTAGAACCTGTCCTGTTAAGCTGCTGTATGATCTTGGCCATCGTGCTGCAGTTCAGTTTTAGGGTCTTGGCAATGTTCTTATAGCCTAGTCCATCTTTATGTAGAGCAACAATTCTTTTTTTTCAGATCCTCAGAGTTATTTGCCATGAAGTGCCATGTTGAACTTCCAGTGACCAGTTTGAGGGAGTGTGACAGTGATAACACCGAATTTAACACACCTGTTCCCCATTCACACCTTAGACCTTGTAACAATTATCTGGGGTGAATTTGGACCTTTTCACTTAGGGGTGTACTTACTTTTGTTACCAGCGGTTTAGACCTTAATGGCTGTGTGAGTTTTTTTGAGGGAACAGCACATTTACACTGTTATACAATGTGTACACTCATTACTTTACATTGTAACAAAGTGTAATTTCTTCAGTGTTGTCACGTGAAACATAATCAAATATTTAAAAATATAATTCTGTATAATTCTGTATTTTATGGTTGATAGGAAAAACAAGTATATTGATCAAGATTCTGACAAACAAATTTTTTAGGTATAAAAAATCTAAACAATTGTGTGAAAGATTTCTGTATGTATAAGTTTTGTTCATTTTTATGACTTATTTTGTATCATTTTAAATTATTTCTTTTACATCAGTAGGAAGCAGCTAATTAGGGTCCTTTTGAATTTATGAATGAATAGAAGCATATGGTGTTTGCTGTAGCTTTGTCTTTTGGCATGGTTTTGCTAATGGTGGTGTAGATTGTGTTGCCTGGGGGATTACAGGTCCATACATGGCAGATTGTTTTTCAATAAACTCTTTCTCCATTCATTCTTAGAGCCCACTAGCTGGGCCATTCATCACTATGTTAGTCATTATTACTGATTAATGTTATTAATGAAAAACACCAGTGTTATCAGCTTAGTTTGCTCTTTGTGTTTGTCAAAATTAGGATTCAGACTGATTCGTTTCCATGTAAACCTGTGATTTATTTCTATGGACCAGTGGCAATGAAAGGATTATCACTGAGGCCTTTACCCTGAATAGACACCTATTTGAGCAGTGTTTCTCGACATTGCAGCTGGCAGTTTTGAACTGGTGAGCTCCTCCTGGCAATTATAAATGACTTAAAAAATGATTATAAATGGTTTAAAAGCAGATGGCTGGAGTGGTTTGTTCATAATGATGATTAGGCAGCCACATACAACCGTAGTCCCTGACACAATTCCTTTACAGTTGAGCATTGATTCCTAAAATTATTTGAGATGATGTAGAGTTAAAGACTCATTAGCATTTTAAAAGGGAACATTCATTTCATTGACTTATCCCAGTGATATCCCATTGTGGGCCACCACACAGAGATAAGGCCATATATTGCTTTAAGTGAATTGGCAACAGGACACATCATGGCTGTGCTGGCAGTGTCCTCTTGGACAAAGTGCTGCTATAACCGTCTGATTGAGATGAATTGAGCAGAAGTCCTCTGAGGTGCATTTGTTTGGGAAGCAGTTTCAGGTGACTGATGTAAAATATTCACAGCATCAGCAGCCTTTAATTCAGGCCATGGATTTTTACCTCACCAAGATGAAGACGGATGGCAAAACAGAAGCGTCTCAGAGAGAGCACCGGACCCCGACTTTAAGAGATAACAGATTTTCAAAAAAGAGAAAAGCCTGTCATGTTAGAATAACATAGGAGCTATGGCTATTACACTCCTGGTGAAAAATATAGAGATTGGTCAAATGAAATAAAGAGAGAAAAGGGAAGTACAGTAGTGGCTCTACAATTACGCACCAGAGTGATGAATCATCGGTTCCATTTCAATAATTTATCCTAGAGCTCGCCCCATTTGTTAGCCATTTTCGGTATGAGTTAAGGTGTCACCCGCTAATGAATAGAAGACGTATGAAGAGTACAGGGCTTCTGCTGTTCGTAATAAACTTTATGCTCGACCAGCAAGCACAGAACAATGACATTGAACACTAAATGCACTGGGTGGTTTAAGTTTGATTTACAACCCAGCTTCAATTCTATAGAGGTTTATTACAATTAGCCTGAAAAACAACTAGCCATTGTTGAGGAGATGGAGTGTGTTTGAGCATATTTGGCAACGTTAACTCATTCATGTCCTGTTTCGGTTTAATTGTGGGAGAATAAAAGATAGTTTGTAAGCCTAAGCTTTAGAAATCAAGAGAAGTGTAGTGAGACATGACTGTAACTAGAGTCACAATGTAGAACAGATTTGATGAGAATACACATAAACAAAGCACTCTGTTTTGCTTTATTCCTTGTTTTTCAATTAATTATTCATTTCAGGCTGATTTGGCATCTTCATTATTCAAAAAGGGTGATAAGCAGTACTGTAGTGTCCTCTTTGACATTTTGCCATATCCTTTTCCTCAAAAAGGAGACACCCTTAGATGTATTTTTGACAAAACAAGAGAAAGTTTATTTTCTATCAAGGTCTTATAAACTCTGAGGGAACTTTATAAATTAGATAATTTCGTAAGCCGCAGACAGCCTCGCTTACTATTAAACCTCGGTCCGGGCCGTCAGTCAAGCTCAAGCTTTGAGTAATCTTAACCTTTTTGCCAGCTCTGTTTCTTTGCACCATAATAAGTCTGAAGGGTGAGAAGGCCGCTCATTGCTCCAAATTAAAAGTGAGTCCCCCTGTTAGCCCCAGGCAAGTAGTTGAAAACAGTCACTTTAAAACAATGTTTTGTGAGCTGGGGAAGGATACCACAGCATTAACTCCTACTTTCTATTCTTACGATTCCTCCGCTGCTCCTCCACATCTATCAGTGTGTTTCTGTATCCTTTAGGGGGCAGAAATATAATCTCATTCTGATGCTAGTTTATTTTCTCGATAAGTCGATAAGCTGATTCACAGCTCTGGTTGACATCAGAGTGTAAGCCAGTGCGACAAAGTGGTTTTAAAACATCTTTCTGGAATCCTTAAAGAACGTCTAAACATGCGCAAACACATCCAGGATGCAAATGGGGATATGTGTTGTCAAATAGGGCTATGCCTCAGTGATTAAAAACATGCAGATTCTTTGTTGTGCCATGAAAAATAGCAATTTCCAAAACAGTGCCGTTCCTTTTGAAACATGAATGGCATTCCATACTTTTCAAACAGGTTGGCGTATAGACCTCCTAATACCCATTATTATTCAAATATCTGACAACGGGGGCTCACTTACACTGGCATTTTATCTATTTCATGCTGCCTTTGGGGAATTATTCATAGGTGGAATTAACAAAAGCCTAGAATCTTCATCAGTTTCCATGCCTTAGTAGTATTATGATAATATGCATGCATTTAAAAAGAAATAATTCCTCTTTCTAGACAATCGAGGCATTGCACCATTCATATGAAAATAAAATAAATAGCCATTACTGCACCGCATTGGAGCACTTGAGACGCTATTATTTTCACCATACTTCCTAAAAATAATGAGGTATTCCCAAACACAGAACACTAGCTAGACCATTTAAACGAGATCCCAGAGGCGTATTCTTTCTCTGAGGCCTTTTACAGTTCGACTTGCAAGTCCTTGCTGGAGTCAGAGAAAGCATCCATACGTTGAATGGGTTCACTGGCTGAGGTAATGCTGGGGCTGACTGTGATGATGCATACCAGACACGTTTCTTCACACAACCAAGCAACACAAACTGCTTATTCCAGGAAAGGCTTTAAGAGCAATCACCAGACACATTAAATGCAGCTGTTAGAATTTCTGATAGTCAGCATGATTTAATTGCACTCGATTATGGCATATTAATACAACCCTCCCTCTCTCTACACCCGCCACTCCCCATCGTCACCTCCGATCCATCTCATTTACATTTTTCAATCTGTGTTTAGGCAATCTCGCAGTTTTGATAATGACAGCCCCCAAAGCCCCCGTAAATTACTGTACATACTGAAATACACAAACAACTGTTTAGAGTATTTTTTTCCCCCCTAAATCAATTTATTACAGAAAGGACTAAATGTGCACATGCTCTACTCCACTGGGTCCCCGTTGCAGATGGTCTCATTGCTATGCATAGAAAATACAGCTTTATATTTGCATTTGGTCAATTTTCCCTTTAAGTCTGACATCTGTCTGTGTTAGAAATTAATCTGCCCATCCCTGTAGACACTTTGCACATTTTAATTAATTGCGTCGAAGCATCAATAAAAAAAGAATGGAAATCTCCCACCCACGTCTCTCTGTTCGTTTCAATTTGGCATTTTCCCTGTCTCTTCCTAAGTTTCAAAGTAACTCAAACTTCAATGTTGAGTGAAAATATATATCTGATGAATCTTGTGATTATCATATAAAAAATGCTGCTTATGTACTGGCTAGATAAGGCTTTTCTTGGTTCTAGTGTCTGGAAGGATACAGCCCTTTTTAATACAATTCTCTTTCTGGTCTTATTATTTCTCATGTCTCACACTTCCCTCTGTTTCTCAGTGACCTTAAAGTAAGTGTCAAAGAAGGCCAACTTTTCTGCCCACAGAGGGAAAGAAGTGTGTCCTTTCAGCTAGATGTAGAACCACAGGTCCTCATTAATCTACAATGGTGATGTGGTTACTTTTATTAGACCTTTGGGAAAATATTAAAAGATGGAGCCACTGTGGCGGTAGGGAAAAATAATTTGTAAAGGACAGGTTGGGAGATAGATTATCCCACAGGCAGCCAGTTTACATTGGCTTGGTGGCAGTGGAACCTTGATTTACTGTAGCTTTAAATCAGCCTTTTGTCAAGGATGATTGAGCTGTGATTGTGAAAAATCTAACCATGAACTATGAGGATAGAGGTCATGCTTCCTTCTGGTTTGTCAGCCTGAATGTTGTGATGTCTTTGAATCTATTTTTCAAGACATCGAGGTAAATTTGACTTTTTTTTTTCTTGTCACTGAAACTAGTGATTTATACATTTTTTGTCCTTTTTTAAAACATTTTGCAGACTTCTCTCACTTTTTGCCAGATGGCAAGGTTTTTGAGTTGCATTGCTACAAAACAATAACATGTTTGAAGAGTCCTCCAAATGACAGTAGTTGCTCTCTTTGCCTTGAGAGCTTGCAGAACTAGCCAGTCAGCGTCCTTTGCTGTCCAAACCGTGTTGGGTTTGACGAGTTGCGATGAGTTGCGAGGAGCCTACCTCTGACATGCTTGCAAATCTTTCCACTTCCTTGCCGCTCCTGTCTAGATGGGTCTCCTCTCCAGGCCTACGGCTTTGTGTTTCATCATGTGGGTAAGACACATTCAAGGGAGTATGTCATGCCCCCTCTGCCCCACCCCACAATATTTTTAAGAGTACAGTTACTTCTATTAATATCAATGTAGAGTTTAATAACTGTCTCATGAATAGGACTAATGTAAAGACAAAATACACATCCCTGTCTATATGAAACTGAGCCAAATTCCAACAGTCAAGAGGTGAGGATATGAGACAGTCCAGGTACAAAAGGAAATACCAGTGCAGCGAAGATGTTAATGCACCAGACTGATGTGTTGATGCCGACTTAATTATGTTCACTGTGATGGAAATCCAATCCTGCAGGAGAGAAATGTCAGACGTTAATAGCTAAAATTAACCAAAAAAATATATAATGGTAATGATAGAAAGAATAAAGAATTAATGAGATGTTTGGGTGAAATGAGTGAGCGAAATTATCTATGTAGGTCACACAGTGTCCATCAGCAGAAGAATACTTTTGATACGGCTTTTCACAACAGTGCATAATGTCACTGGTGTTCAGTTGAATGATCTGACACTTATAAGCTTATAATCTTTCACTGTTTGAGTGTTAACCCAGAGCTTAAGAGCCTGTATAATTATACAGAAAATACTGGCTCCACTTGTAAAACATCACTACTGCTTATTTAACTTCATCAATGTAGAGCCAGAGTCTCAGAACTGAACAAACTCATTATCAAAGTCATTGTCAAAGTCATTGTCAAAAAGCCATTTGACTATTACGGTAGTGAAAATCATACTTAGAAAACTGGTAGCACTTTACATTACAGCACGGTAATAAGTTGGTAACAGTAGGGTAACAGTGTGATAATAAAGAGGTAATATATAGGTAATAACATGTATTTACCAAAGTAATAACTGGGTAATACATCACAGTAATAAGATGTAATACTGGTGTAATAAGGTGATAAGAAGGTAACAGATGTAATAACATGCAATTACCAATGTAATAACTAGGAATGGGTTCGATGATAACCATGTGTATATCTGGGTAATGGTAATATAGTTATATTAATATTGTAATAACATGATAATAATGGGGTATTACATGGTGATGTTTTCACAGTATTATAGGCAACTATCAGCGTAATACCTTCCAAATGAGATAAAACTTATTGGAATATAAAATTAGTAATTACCATATTATAATATTGAAATTCAGCCACCCTCTATGTTCCAAATATTTCCATTTTGTATCGAGGTAATACTTTACAAATGATATGTTTAATCTTGTGACTTCTTACCTAGAAACACGTCTAGTCGTATAATAACCATGAATCAGTGGTGCAAAATGCAAAACTGCCTGTTTCTATTTCATTTCATAATAATATTAAAATAACAGAGGTGTAGATTATTTCATGGTAAAAATACAAAGCATCAATACTGTAAAATGTATATGTAACAAATATTACCTTGAAATAAAATAGAAACAGAGTTTTGCATTTTGCAGCACTGATTCATGGTTGTTACTAGTATTGCTTTCGTCAAAGAAAATTATGACTAAATCGTCTTCAACGAACCTTTATCACGTGACGAAAACGAGACGAGATGCAACAGAAATGCTGGTCATGTAATGATGACTATAACTAAATGTATTTAATGCAATATTGTTGACAAATAAACATGAGACTAAATGTGTTTTACCAAATAAAAACTAAGCTCTTCATTTTCGTTGACCAAAATGAGACGAAATGTTATAACGTTATTTTGTCTCGTTTAGTCGGGTTATTATTATTTTGTAGTATTTCTGTTTCACGTGTCTCACTTTATGGGCTGCATCAGGTTGCACTGTGCAGACGCAGGTGACGTTACTTCCTCAAGCCCCACTCGCAGCAGTATTTCGAAGATGCAGCTGTGGTGAGATAGCGTAAACGACAACAAACTAAATTTAGTCTGACACAGAGAAAAAGACCAATGGCCGGCCACCCAGTTTTTTATATTTATTTTATTGTAATTTAATTTAATTTAATGATTTGTTCAATCTATTATTACCATGTAATAAAATAGAAACAGGCAGTTTTGCATTTTGCAGCACTGATTCATGGTTGTTACACAGAAACTACCAGAAGCATTTCCTTTGGATATTTTCCAATTGAATTTTTATGCACATTGCACATTTTCTGTTAATCCAATCAACCTCATTTCACTACTAAAATATGACAGTGTCCTTTAGTTATTTGATAGATCAAAATTAAATTGCTGATCCAAACACCCAAATATTTAAAAAGGAATATCATGGAAGTTGTGAGGGGTGCCTGAACTTTTGCATACGACTGTATAAAAAAAACATTGTATAAGAATATAGCAAGGAAGAAAGCCCCTGTGCCAGTGGATGTTTTCATTGGCAGTCAGCTTCGTCTGATGACATTGATGCCTAGGGCAACATTTATCACATGGTGATCATTTCAAAAAGCATAATTTCGCTTCATTAAAGTGTTACATAACAAAACATACCAGAATAGTTAAATAGATTGGAAGTTACAAATGCAGTGATGCCGATTTTTCAACACAATTATAAATATAAAAAGTACATATTGGGATTTAATCCGTGTTTTTCAAAGGAATGAGCATGCTGTTATCACTGTCCATTGCAATAAAAGTTAAGCTAGTATTCAATCAAACTTTACTACCAACCATCTCCATAATGGATCATTTTGCCTAGGGGACGACCACAGGTGTGTGGCGCAGGCCGGTCCGGGTGAGGTAGATGGAAGTCCCTGATCAGGACTGGATCCATAATGTCCCAGGGCAGAACCCAGCACCACACCCCGCCCAGTCCACCAGGTACTGGAGTCAACCCCTTCTCCTCCTCAAATCAAGGACAGCAGACACGGAGTACGCCAAACCATCCACAGGCTCCAGAGGAGGAGGGGGGGACTCTAGCAACCCAGCCTCATGGACTGGACCTGCGATCACCAGCCTGAGGAGAGAGACATAGCATGAAGAGTTAGTTAACCTTGTAATTCACAGGCAATTGCAATTCACAGGCAAGTAAATTCGACTTAAAATGCCCCAACAAACTGCGGACCCAGCTTCCGGCAGGGCAGGCGGAGGGGCAGGTTCTGGGTCAAGCACCAGACGCGTTCACCCGGTGCAAACACTGGCGCCTCCCAGTGGCGGTGGTCCACTTGAACCTTCTGACGGTGCACAGCACATTCAAGGCACACTTGGGCAGCGTCCCACATCTTCTAAGTGCCGGAACCAGTCATCCACCGCGGGGGCCTCGGTCTGGCTCGGATGCCATGGAGCCAAGATCGGCTGGTACCCAAAGACACACTGGCCATGGCAGGAACTCTGCCCTCTCTCCCGGCTGGTCCCGGCAGTAAGACCTTAGGAACCTACCCACCCAATAGTGAACTGGGGACCCTGGTCAGACATACATCCTCTAGATCACCGTAGTGCCAGGTGAATATGGCTTCTGTGGTCTGCAGGGCAGAAAAACCTATCCACAACAACCGGAACTCAAGCTGTGAAAACATTTTTAAATATTATTTTCATATTTTTTATTTACTCTGGAATTTTTCAATAAATATATATCAGGTGCACATAGTGTTTTTTGTTCTGTATCAGCAAATTTACCCTGTGAAGGAGGCAGATCAGCGACAGTCATTAGACAGGTGACACCAAGGTTGTTGTGGAATAGGTAAAGGTAATAATATACCAGCCGGGAGGTGCTTCGGGCACCTTAATCTGGGCACATACCGAGCAGGAAGAGATGTAAACCCTCACGTCCTTAACCAGAGTTGACCACCAATACCTATCCTGCATACAGCGTAACATGCGACTAATACCAGGATGACCTGATGAGTGTGTGGTATTGACCCAATAGAGCAGCCAATTCCATACTGAGGAGGGCAAATACTGGCGCCCAGCCAGGCAACACACAAGTTCAGGGTCCGTGCGCAATGCCCGTTGGATTTCAGCATGAAGTCCCTACAGCACCCACTGGTCTCTAATCAGAGTCAAACTGACGATCCCCGACTCCATAATTACGTTCAACAGGTGTCAACATCCAAGAGTAAAAGGCACAGGGTCAAAGCTTTACAGGAGAGCCTGACCTCTTCAACAGCACTGCCCCTACTTCTGCCTTGGGAGCATCCACCTCTTCCACATATTGCAATGACTGAGCAGGGTGAGCCAACACCAGAGCCGAGGTGAACAGAACTTTTAGTGAGGTAAAAGCCCTGTCAGCCTCACAAATCCAGTGCAACCGGGACGGCCCTCTGTTCAGCAACAAAGTGATCTGAGTTTCTTCAATGCTTCAAAGCCACGAATGAACCTTTGAAAATAGTTGGCAAAACTTAGGAACCTCCGTAATGCCATGGTTGGGGTCAGTGTATAAATCACGCTCTAGCAGTCGTCCCAGCACCCTGCGGACGAGAGAGACATGTTGCTCGCAAGTGGCCGTACACACTAAAATATGATAAATGTACACCACCAGATATTGACCAGATATTCAAAATAGGCCGTCGTGGGCAAAACGTTGTCTTATATTCATCTTCCTCCTGGACACACACAACATAATAGGCACCAATTTTGTAAAAAAGCACGCACCATGCATTGACTCCACCAAGGTAGAGATTAGGGATGCTCATATTGACCGTTTAACCGTTAACCGAAAGTATAACATTTGACCGATTAATACTATCAGTTAAACGGTTAAGAAGTTTTTTTTATGTATATGTAGCCTATATTACTTTAATCACGTGGCGCGTTGACACGCGCAACCAGAGCCTGGCGCTTCGTTTTGAAAGGTGGGGAGATTAAGGTAATGAGGAGTGAAATATACCGGCTGCCTGTTTTTTATCTGCAACGTGTTCTTCATTTAAAATGACAAGCCTTGAACATTTATGGTGACTGTGATATTAAATTGCGC
>JACXGM010001951.1:26190-50449 GCA_016801145.1 Umbra pygmaea | reverse complement strand
AGTAAAGTTTTACACCTCTCAAAGTTGATACTGCCTACTGTTGCATGAGTGATTTAAAAGTAGCTGACTAAAATATGGTAGTAGGACATACAATTAGCAAACAGATTAGCACAATTTGTCAATCATCTAAAAATTATTAATCTCAGACTTGTCTTCACTAAATGTTTCTTTAGTAATTGACCTATATTAATTTCACATGCATAAATAGTGAATTTAATGTGTTGAAGCAATATAGAATATGCTAGTGTGTTTTCTTTTATGTATTTGAATTTGGTAAAAAGTGGCTGGTAAAAAATCAAAGTGGCTGGTAAAATTTTGGCATCCACCAGCCACGGTGGACAAAAAAGTTAATTTCCCACCCTGCTTATGTACAAAGTAAGCATGTTCAATATTTTTTCCCTGTGTCATTTCACATTATTACACAACTTAATATCTGAACTTATCTGTTTTGGTTTCTTTGTATGTATAGATTACTTGGGTTGTACCAACATTTGGTAAAAATATCATGTCAATAGCACCTTTGGAAATATAGTTACTGAGAAAATTGGTGACATGTTCAATAGTTATTTCACCAGCTGTATATGTATACTGTATATACATATATATACTGTATATAAATAGATATACACACACTGTATATAATTATATATATACACACACACCAGGCACGTAGCCAGAATTTTCTATTTTGGTTGGCCCAAAAATGAAATCGATAGGCCAAAATGTTATTATTGACTTCTTTTAACTTTAGATCCCCTGTCATTTGACCTGTGTGGAAATTGTTAGATTAAACTTAGTGGTAAGGCATTGTTATGAAATAAAGTAGAATACTTGTAAGTAATGTTACAGCTTTTGTTATGAAAAAACATTTTTGAGTAAGACATGTTACTTACTTTTCAGTCTAACATCTGCCTAGAATCAGTTGGAAATATTTTCAACAGCAAAACTATTATTCAACTTGTTCACAAACAAATCTGTCATGACTTGTCTGACAGGGCTTGTGCACTGGTTAGTTTGTCTTTAACAGATTTAAAACATTTACACCGTATTAAAAGCTTTCTTGTCTGACAGGGCTTGTCCACTGGTTAGTTTGTCTATCACAGATTTTAAACATTTACACCTTATTAAAAGGTCTATTAATCAGCACAGGAGTGGTACTTTCTTTCTTTGCAAGAACCCAAAGCTATAATGACAACATGACATTTTACTGTGGTTAACATTGAAATACAAATTATGTGAGCAGAGCACAGCTTTCCACGTGTCCAACCTATCTCTTTCTCACTGCAATAATGTTCCATTCGCACTAAAACCAACCCACCTCACCATATTGTTCCATGAATTGTTCTGTTCAAAAGCATAAAATTTATGTTGGCTATCGTTACGTTTTTAACTAAGCTGTCAACACAACCAATATTAAAGATTATGACATGAAAGCCTATGGCTAAATCTAAAGGAGGGTATGAAAGAAATAACAAATGCTAGGTAGAGCATGAACATTGAACCAACTTCCTACAGCACTCCAGAAGAACTAGTCAGACACCCACAATTCGATTGACTTGGGGTTTATTTGGACAGTAAACGTTTTCAAACAGAATGAATAGCATGACAGGATGGCCATCAGACAATAATCTATATTATAGACAATAATATATGTCTCTCATACAACATCATTCAGGAATTTACATTTTACGATATTTCAAAACATGTATTATTATGGATGAGCAAAAAATGTCATCATTAGAACTCTGATGTAATCAATAATGAAAATGTGACATTTCATGTGAAACATTTATTATATATAAGTCATTTTCAACAGTGATCGACATTTGTAACATTGGTAATGTCTTGGATAATTGTAATAAAAACATGCAAGTCCCTGTGTGTTTGACCAGTAGTTAGTGCATTTTAGAAAAGTGGAGGCTTCATGGAATAGATGCAACTGAGAACAATATTAAGTACATCCATTTTAAAACTGATCTTTCAATTGTAATAACAATTGAATAACTTTTGTGAGTGTATGATGCCTCAGCCAGGCAAGTCAATGATGATGCCATCTTGATTTTCTCCAACTAGTTTAGCTAAACTACCAAACATTCACATAACCTGCCAAAATGTGTTTAAATTGTCTTAATTTCAGGATAAATCTATACAGAATTGCGTTAATTCATGAACTAAGGGCACATGAACCAATCCTCAACAGTGGACCTTTTCTATGTATAGAAGAAACAGAATACAAACCTGCTTGTTTCTCACAGAAAAACAGGGAATCAAACAAAAATAGGGGAGCCACAGTAAATACCTAGTCATTGTTCTTTCATTGAATACATACTGTACTTAACAAAATGTAAGCAGAAAATTACATATCATATTCTCAGCTTGATACAATGGCAACATTTGTTTTAATGAAGTTAACACATACAATGAAATCATATATCTTTTGTATCCTTTTCATAAGGTCGATGGTTTCCCCCCAAACTATTGCCGTGAACATGGTCCTCTCATCTATCAGGCAGCGTGATACACTTGACTGCGCAACAGAGACACTATAAGCCAAGGTTAATGGAAGCACAACACTATGGAGGAGCACATATTTTCACAGTTACAAGTTGTTCAGTTGGCCAGTCAGTGTGTTTAAACTATTTTCCTATTATACAAATATCTCAAATGATATATTTCCAAACCTGCTGCTTAAACTGAGTGGGCCAAACAGTTGAATGGGTGCCAAGCTCACCTGTACCTATGCGTCTATATAATAATATAATTATTACTACACAATTACTATTATTCAACTAAAACTGCCAATAAAAAGTAAATACATTAGTACTGTGTTGTTTAAAAATGTATATTAACAAATTATCTTTGCATTATTCGAGGTCTGACAACACTGGATCATTTTTGTTATTTTGACCAGTTGTCATTTTAATAAATTCAAATAAACTCTTTGAATGACAATATCTTTATTTACAATTTGGGAGAAATAGTGTCAGTAGTTTATCAAATGAAACAAAAATGTTAATTTTACCCAAACACATATATATCAATAATCAAAACCAGATATTTTTTTCATTTGCAGTGGTCTCTTATTATTTTTCCAAAGTTGTAGTCTAGACTGCTTTATATGTACTGTATATGCAACATCCACAACATACATACAACATATACATACTTTCCAAGTGATAGAAAGATTGTAGAATACTTTCTAAATTGGATGTATGCTCACCCCAGATTTAATTCTTGGTTTTAAGATTGTTTCGTAGCATACGGCTGTGAATAGTCATTGTAATAAGATATTATCATCTTTATAAAACTTGTAGGTAACAATTATTCCTATAATATTTTGGTCATCATTTTTCTGAATAAATATAGTGGCAGCAGCATCAAGTTGAGTTATAGGTATGTTTTTCTATCGTCAGGGAGTTTAAAGGACAACTGTGGTGCAAAATGAACCTAGGGGTTAATAACACATTGATACCGACTCTACCGTTCTCTGGAATATGTTTTCATGCTAATCGAATGTGACTAGTTTTATTGTGAACTGATAATTACCTTATAACACTAGTTGTGAGGGCATGGATGAAGTAAATTTTTATACACCTAACAGGGCTCAAAATAGCTCCACACTTCCACGGTAGCATAATGAGGGTCCCCTACATGCAAACTGAAGCATTGAGAACTTTGTAAGTGTACAGATTTTATTAAAAAAAATAGTTTAAAAGACAGTACAGTTTGCGTATACAGCCAGGAGCCATCTTCGGAAAACAGACTCGATCAGTTGAACCACGAATGCCATGCTACGTGAGCTGAACTGTAAGCAAATTGTGTTTGATTCCATCCATGCCCTCACAACTAGCATTATAAGGTAATTATCCGTTTGCAATAAAACTGGGCACATTCAATTAGCATGAAAACATATCCCAGAGAACGGTCAACCGTTAATGTGTTATTAACCCCTCGGTTCATTTTTTCCCTGAGTTGTCCTTTAATAGGATCTGGAAGCCAGGAATGACTAGGTAGCTTTGATAATATGATTTAAAACAATGTCAGAACACTGGTGTTAACACACCTAGGGCCCTATTTAAACTATCTGAAATGCAAGTATCAAACGCGAAATGAAAGTGTGGCGGGTCTTGGGCGCTGTTGCTATTATACCGGCAGGCAAAATTTTGGGTTTTTGTGTTAAGCATGTGTTATACATTTCAACATCACGTCTCCTTAAGTCCTCTATAGCATCGCAAATGACTTGTATGTTGATTAAATGGGTTCCCTTGCGGTTGATGTTTATCAGTACAAATAATTCAGCCTGAATATTTTGGATAAATGTGTACACTATATTTATGCCTATTTTTTACGTCTTCATCGACACCACAGTGATTTCCTTTGTGTGGCAATATATTTCCTTGTAATTATGCATGGTTTGCAGAAATGGGAACTGCTACATCTGTGTAGATGAGAGAAGCAAAGTGTACGCTTGTTGTGCACATGCTACATTATGGCCAAGCATGCGCCCTCAAAATGGCATCTGACCTAAGACTAGGTTTTTCCTTGTCTGTGGCGGAATTCTTTTCTGAAACTGCAAAATAGCACCTAGGAACATTTGCACCAGGACACGCCTCCTCTTTTCGCGTTCATTCCCTAATTTACCAACGCGCATCTGTGGAGGGAAAAGTCCACTGTGCGTGAGGTGCAAAATAGGAATGATACATTTGTAAAAATGTAAATTGTGCTGGGTGCAAGATAGAGCCCTTAGTCTTACAATTAGTGTTATGGGATATTCAGTGACCACAGGCATTTGTTGGTGTCAAGCAGAAGGCGATATCCCATTCACTTCCCTGGGGCAATGTGATTGTATTTTTAGGGTAGCTGAACGTCCAACAATTATCAGCTCTGCATAGCAAGCCAGCAGTAGGGTATGGCGTTATATGCTTCATATGATCAATTCAATGTAATCCCTTTTTAGATTGTGTTTGCACAAAGATTTTTATATGCACTGTATTTTGCTTTATAGTCAGATTTGCTCCTCTCATCCTGATATAGGGTACATATATATGTTGGATGTAAAATTGTCTTACAACGTATTACTTTAAGACTGACAATATGTCTACTTTGCAAACACAAATCCGTACAAAACACACATACAAATAGAAGCAAACAGCAATTCTCTTGCTTCTCACTCGTGAACCGTTATCTTTACGAGTCATGTCTCCTGATCTGTGTGCAGAGATATTGAACATCATAAATTGGCTTCCTGTCCCAATTCACAATTTACAAGGGGTGACGTGTCCTTTTGAAAATTAAAAAAGAAAAAAGAAAACAAGAAACGTAAATCCTCTTGATGAATGTGCCTTCTGAATCACACATTCCCATGACAACTGGGGCAGCTTGCCATCCCATTGAGAGGCTGTGAGGGGTGAAATAAAAGTAACATTCTCACAGTCTAGATCACACAAATGCATCACTTCCTGAAGCTGGGCCTAAGACTCATAGGCAACTATTTTATTGGTCGTTTACCCACTGTTTTCTCTGCCTTTTTGCTCTTTCTTTTGATCTTGCTCTGATCAAAAATAAAATACAAATTTCTTAGGAGTAAACTCCTGCAATCATTTGGTTAGTAAAGGAAACAACTGAAATAAATTCAGTAAGGTTATTAAAGTTATAATGAGGTGCAAGTTCTGAAGGTACAAGCCTGTTAAAGGCCATAACTAAGATATGGTTAGGGGAACCTCATATTTCTTCTTTGTATTTTAGTGGCCCCAATCTTGAAGGGAAGGACATGTTCAGTTTGAAAATGAATTCCCAGAAATTCTCATTGTTAATAGCAAAAATTAAAATGTTGCAGTTTTAATGCAGGCTTTGTTCAACTAAACACTAAACTATGTTCCCTTGTGTGGATATCATTTATTTTCAGCATCACCAGGTCCACCTGTAAATAATCTATAGATAATATCGGAATATATATATAATAAATTTAACAGTATCAACACACAATCAACAATGTACCTCTTTATAAGCTACTACTTGTCAGTAGATACAGTAGATTAGTGAAATGTACTTGGTAGTCTTTAGAGAATTTAAAGATCATCCAAATAACTTTTGTTTACATACAATAGACCACTGCATTACAGTCACACCCTTTAAGCATTTCCTTATGGTAAACTGCACAAACTTTGTTTATAAACTGTGTAATAATATTCAGCCATTGTCTGTGCCCTTTCTCTCTGTCTCCCCCTACATGTGTGTTTCCCTAGCCTCAACTTCCAAAAAAACAGCATAGCAGATATTTCCCCATGAATCCATTGGTCACTAAAAGCATTTAGAAAAGGTGCCTGTTGGATGTTATTGTAAGATCAGTCAATGTCTTTAATTCAAGTTTTGGTGAATTGTGTTTTTGTTTTGTTTTTGTTAAAGGTAAATTTCTTCTAATTTTGTATATGTTCACTCCTTATTAATGACAAATAAGAAAAGTTTATGAATAACAACAGATAATTATGTTGACATTTTTTAACACAGATATATTATTAAATAAATTATCGTTCTTCAAAACAATAATAGTGGTGACTCAGCCAACTGTGAGAACACTAAACCAAAATTATTAAGACACTCCAAATGAAGTAGTTTTACTTATATAAAAACATTGTTATTATTATTATTATTTTGAGATCCACATGAGCTCTCATTGCCTCATATTTTTACAAAATAAGAATATGTTTCATCCCTGTTATAGACCTTACGTGGGCCTAAAATGTGTTTGGTACAGTAGGCTAGACGCTCAAGGCAAACTGGAAAGATACAGTCTGTTTAGTATGGTCCTAACAAGATATTTAAATATATGTATGTAAGTAGGTCATACAGTTTTTTGGCACATGTAAAAATACATTCAAGTAATAATAAAAAACAACATGATTTGTTCTGGCCCTCAAGTTCTGTTCACTAGCTCCCAAGAGAAGATAGTGTTGATTATAGATAGATTTCACAAAACAGATAATACAATTTATTTTACGTATATAACAAAGAAACATCAAGAAGAAAATAGACAACAAACTGTTGTGGTAGGTGATAGTGAAAGGTATGCCTGGATAGAACTCACCTTGTACCATACACATGGTTTATGCTCTTTCTTCCATTTTCTTCTGAAACCACATCTGGATCCTCTGGTTTATGAACTCAATAACATCGATGTGGAAGCAGTCCTCACTATGGTCAGGACGATCGGCATGACAATTCCAATTCGGGTGCCAGTTCTCCCTCCAAAAATAAAATAAATGTACAACATTTAAAGTAAAGCGCAGATGAAACCCAAACAAGCTGCAACATTGTATATAAGACAAGCAAAAATTAACAATACTTCAGAAATCTATAGACTTGTCATACTCACTGTCCTAACTGCCCAGCGCCTGTCTAACTACCCATCCGTGAGAAAGATATCAAGCCAAACGTGGGATTGAACACTGGCATCCAATAAATGGTTCAAGTGTACAGTTACTCTGTGAATACATGACTCTCTCTCATTGCACTGTCAACACACTGCCAACTTTTTCTTTACCCTACATTTAAGGTTCCTCTCTGACATTGTGTTTCCAATTAGAAGACTTCAACACACTGCCCTAGTAATTAGTAACCACAGTGACACCGGCACTTTGATGTTTCCACAGGTTACGATGCCTACAATAATCGCTGTTCGACTCAGGCAACACAACCAATCTGCCAGTATGTTTTAAGATATTTCACATTGACATTTCAAAAACATAATGAGCAAATCTAATAAAACAGTAAATGTTTCATCATCATGAAATGAAGAGCAACGGTCATCACAAATGGGCCAATTTATTTTCCCATACAGAATGCAAGATGACACTGCTGTTGCTAGGTCTGAGTCGAGTTTCAGGATAAACATAAGCAGGAGAAAAGAGTTAGGATGATTGATCTGGTTGGGCTCTTACAGTGAGGGTGGGGGGGTTGCGAATCGAGGGGGCGTTTCCCAGACAAAAGGTCTTGACAAAAGAAAACAAAGTTCAATTAAAATAGAGGAGGAGGAAAGCATTGATTGATAAGAGGGACATCTTTAAACTGGGCCCTAGAGTGCCCAGAAAACCTCTCACACTGATGACACAAATTCTTGAGGGAAATTGATGTTAATTGGTGTCTAGACATTTTATTAGTGGGATAAAAAAACAAAGCATAGCTATCTCCCAGTCTATACCTTTGACTTCTTAAGAGTATAAAAAGTTCTGTGAAATACTAGACTTATTCATTGGTCAACAGAGAGAGAGCACTGTGAAACCAGAATGTTGCCAGGGTGAGCATTAGTGTCATCTGAAGTCATAGTATGTTTAACACTGCTCTTCATCCATCCGGTTTCACTTTTTACACTAGGAACCTATTTCAAGGGGGGAGGGGGGGGCATAGTCTTCTCTGATTGTCATATCTGTGAAATGTTTTGACCCTTAAAATGGCTTTTCTGGGTAAAGGTCTTTATTATCAGATGGCAGTAATGTGGAAAAGACGCCTCTGTGCAAAAATCATTAATCGAAAACTCAGAGAGCTCACGTTTCTGGAGGACATTTCCATTTGTGCTTTTCATGGAATGGAAAGTGCAGGTGCTGTGAACTGGTCAAATGAAATGCATTTGTCTACTTCTTTTGGTGCTTTTGACTTCATTCAGTTCAACCAAAGCGATTTATATGTGGTATCATTCTTCAACATAAACCTGCCTTGACTGCATACTGTAGCAACAAGTCGTGTACAAGTTTTCATAAATAACATTATTTGGCGATAAATGGATAAATTGTAAACATTAAATTAAGCTACATCAATGACCTAGTACAACTACAACATGCATTAAGACTGAACACACACACATAATAAGTACACGGTGTGTGAATGAGCCTGGGACCTTATGAGCACATGTCACTTTTAGTGCAAAATTACAGCTCCCTGAACAATTCCTCAGCAGGACCTCTGTTCTGAAGTGGATTTTATTTGCAAATCGCAATTATTTTCCTCGTTCTCTGTTGTAATTGGATTCCCTACTGTGTAGAAGAAGACACTTCTATTCATACACGAATTATTAGCACAGAATCATTAACTTATTTTATACGGTACGGCCAGGGGGTTATTGACATGATCACATTCTCCAGGCGTATTTTTCTTTTTTTTAAATGCATCTCTATCACTAATAACAATGACATGTACTCCCCTTTTCAACATGCCCCTATTTTAGCAAGGTAGAGGCTTTTGGGCGATTGAAACCCACTACTTCTAGGACAATACACAAGTGTAAAGAGGCTTTTCCAGAGGATAAAGAGATCAGATTTATGACACCAAACAGTAAAACAAAAGGACCAGATGTCATAGTAAATACTGGAAAAGAGACACTCAATTATTGTTAAAACATGATCAATAGCTCATAGGCTGTAGTGCTTTTATCAAAGAGAAAAGGAGTACAAAAAGGACGGGAGCAGGAAATCAGAGTGGGAAAAGATAAACAATATAAATAATATTCTGTAGTAGATAAAATATCATTAACATTAGGGCTAATGTTTTTGTCAAATAAAAAAAGACATGCACTGAAATGGTGGGGCAGGAAATTCACTTTGGGAAAATGATAGTTTATTTCTTAAATGTTTATGACTTTAGATGCAGAGGAGACACAGAGTGTCAAGGAATAGGACAGTTTGCACAGATGGTGACCATCCTCTGTCAACATGCAAAAAAACACACAAATGGCCTGAGTGTCTTTGTGTCTCTGCATTCTCTTCTCTCTGAATGCATGCAGACACCAAGAGAAAAGGGTTGGGTTGTAAAAGTGTTTAAGTAGACAGAAGTTGTGAAGAAAAAAGCAGAATCGCCATTCACTGCTTGCTCAACCTTTCTGCCTAGTTGAACTTTATTAAATTCTGTCGTTCTCTCCTTCCCGTCTGGCCCCCTTTGTTAGCTCCTTCTCGTGCGTAACTCACAGATTTTGAGAGGGAAGAGGGAGGTTCAAGCTAAAGAAGAATGTGATAACAGCGGTCATAACACAGCATGTCAGCCAGCCTTTTTCACTGAACAGGCAAAACTTCAGAGTGGAAGTATTCACTAAAACATTGACCTCAGTTTGATAATTGAAAGGCCCTTATAGCTATGAAATTGCTTGTTTAATCAATGCAAAATATTTTAATTTCCACGTGTAAATAATGTATGTTAGGTACTGAGTTTGTAAAACCAGTGTTTTATTGGAAACTGCGCAAAGTGACAAATGCATATTTCCTCATCAAAGTCGGAAACTAATGCCACCGCGGATCGATTGAGAAGTGTAGATGGAAATGAAACTCACTCTTGATCGAAATGGATGTGTTTCTTGCACATTTGAACCCTCTGTTACACAACTCATAGCAATGTTTTTCTTTAATTAGTTCTTTCTGAGAAATGAGTAAGGTCTTAAATCACATCGATAGACTGGCAATTCATTACAAGCGCTATGAAAGCAGGACTAATGGTTATGAAACACACAATCAATGGCCAGCTAGGAAAGTCACTGCATTTCCTTTATCTCCTTGACAACCATTTCATGTCTTTCAGCGTCTCCATGTCCCTTCTGACCAACACTCATCTTTCATCTGTCCAAACTTAATCTGCAACATGACATAACTCATTTCAACTCAATCTGTTTTATATAAATGTGTATTAACGTACTATTATAACACTGAAGCAGATATTCTGAAAGCAGGATTGGCCCGAGCTAATCCAGAAGCCACATTTCATGATGGAAAGCTACAAGGAGAAAAAAAAATGTGTTTTTACAAAACAAACATACATTTAGAAGTGACATTCCGTGGAGGTAGTCGCAGAAACTCTCCTGTCAGGCAAACAAACAAACACAGAAGCGAGCCGAGGTGCAAAAGCTGACCTTTGTTCAAAGAGGCGATCTAATCTCTTTCCACTTTACTTAATTAGAAAATCAGAGCGATGTTTAATGTGCCTAGTGTTAATGGGAAACAGCTCACAGGTGCTAATTAAAAAGAAAAAAAATGTGTTAGGTAACTTTTATTTATTTGAATCTATATTTCTCTATCACTGAGTCAGATGACTGGTTGCTTTTGATGTGAAATTAAAATATCAAATAACTTGTTATCTGCGTAAAGTATGAAATCAATGAGCTCCAGCTTTTCCCCAGTTGTAGAATAGGCATGCTGCAGTGAATCTATCAACAAGTCTAGAAAATACTTTAATAGTTGCTTACCTTTCAAATGGCTTGATGCCTAAGTTGTGAAAAACTATTTTAACCTCATAGTAAATAATGTGTCTGGGTTTGTTAAAGTTGCACTATGTCCAAATTTTAGATAGTTTAAGACGTAGATTTTTAAAATGATTTTATATATATGTTTTTACTGTACACATGCATAATACAGTGCCTTGCGAAAGTATTCGGCCCCCTTGAACATTTCGACCTTGTCGGAGTATCAGACCACTGCAAATCTACCAAGACCCGGCCGTCTCTCTAAACGTTCAGCTCATACAAGGAGAAGACTGATCAGAGATGCAGCCAAGAGGCCCATGATCACTCTGGATGAACTGCAGAGATCTACAGCTGAGGTGGGCGAGTCTGTCCATAGGACAACAATCAGTCCTATACTGCACAAATCTGGCCTTTATGGAAGAGTGGCAAGAAGAAAGCCATTTCTGAAAGATATCCATAAAAAGTGTTGTTTAAAGTTTGCCACAAGCCACCTGGAAGACACACCAAACACGTGGAAGAAGGTGCTCTGGTCAGATGAAACCAAAATCGAACTTTTTGGCAACAATGCAAAACGTTATGTTTGGCGTAAAAGTAACACAGCTCATCACGCTGAACACACCATCCCCACTATCAAACATGGTGGTGGCAGCATCATGGTTTGGGCCTGCTTTTCTTCAGCAGGGACAGGGAAGATGGCTAAAATTGATGGGAAGATGGATGGAGCCAAATACAGGACCATTCTGGAAGAATGATGGAGTCTGCAAAAGACCTGAGACTGGGACAGAGATTTGTCTTCCAACAAGACAATGATCCAAAACATAAAGCAAAATCCAGATCTGAATCCATTCGAGAATCTGTGGAAAGAACTGAAAACTGCGGTTCACAAACACTCTCCATCCAACCTCACTGACCTCGAGCTGTTTTGCAAGGAGGAATGGGCCAAAATTTCAGTCTCTCGATGTGCAAAACTGATAGAGACATACCCCAAGTGACTTACAGCTGTAATCGCAGCAAAAGGTGGCGCTACAAAGTATTAACTTAAGCTGAATAATTTTGCACGCCCAATCTTTCAGTTTTTTATTTGTTAAAAACGTTTGAAATATCCAATAAATTTCATTCCACTTCATGATTGTGTCCCACTTGTTGTTGATTCTTCACAAAAAATTACAGTTTCATATCTTTATGTTTGAAGCCTGAAATGTGGCAAAAGGTCGAAAAGTTCAAGGGGGCCGAATACATTCGCAAGGCTCTGTACAGGGACAATATAAACAATTTCCGAAAATACACATTATTATATTGTCCATAATATGCATTTGTTTCTAGTTATAAATTGTGAAATTATTCTACTGTGTATATTATATTATTTAAGTTGATGTTTTCAATCCATGGATCTAATATGCTAGTTCCTAATGTTTACTAGTCCTAAAACATATTTTTTGTATTTTTTTGTGGTTTTCGAAAATGTTTCAAAGTTCTGCGATTTGAATGTTTCTGCAATATTTAATAGCTTTTTGTCTTCAATTGTTGTCTATATAACAGTGTACTGGGTGGGCTCATTTGCCATGTCTGTGCTAGAGGATGCACAATAGGGAATAACTTTCCTGTTGTCCTTAACTGTTGAATATCTAAATGTGGGTTACTATGTTTGCAACTGAGGCTTTAACCAAAAACTTATTTTCACAAAACCACAAAGGATGAGCCTCAGTATGTGGTATTTAACACCATCCTTTAAGTGAGTTGGGTTAGAAATTATAGGAAGTTACAGGACTCCATCTCACCACCTTCTCTCTTCCCCTCTTTCTCTTGCTCTCCCTTTGTTACTCTCTGTTTCTCTCCTTCTTATTCTGTCATCAGTCAAATGCTGAGCAGTAGAAATAATGGATGTGGCTGGTTCAGGCGTAATCACTATCTATCTGGCCAGTAGGTCACTAGTGTACTGGGTATTATATCTAGGTACGTCAGTTTTTTTAATCTTTTTGGACCTTTCAGACATCCATGTGTACACAAGCAAATGTCTGACCTTTACTACTACTCATGTATACTAACAATCATGTATATACACAAAACTTTGTTTCAGGAATTTGGCAATTAAATCTTTCTAATTCCCGATGGACCCATTTGACATTTTAGTAACTGGGAAGACACTTTTATCCTAAATGTCATATTAGTGCATACACTTTTAAACCAGTCCTGACTGGGAATTGACCTTACATACTTTTTGGTCTAGATTAATGTTTATGGCTTAGTTAAGCTTAGAACTAAGTTTAAAATCTAAATTGAAAAAGACCAATTGTAGGACAATGCAGCGTGAGCGTGTGTATGTTTTGTGGCAATAGAAGCTAGCAACGAGCGGTAAACAGCGGTAAAATGGTCCTTAGCCCACTCATAATGATTTTACTGCTTTTGCCTGGAAAGATTTGATTAACAGGTCTTAAATTCTTTACAAATTGTAAAGAAAAACAAATACCCCTGTAGACAGTTTTTTTCCTCTTATATATGTTTTTGATCTAACTAGGCAGCAGTTAATGATGCCAACCACGCTCATGTCATGCATTAAAGGCCCAGTTGTATAGGAAGTGTGTGGTCTGTCTCTCAGGGACCGCAGTGGACGGAGCAAACAAATTAGCTTACTTGACCTTGGCCCAAGTTTTTCTTCCTCCCCCTCTCGCTGCCCTCCCTTCTTGTCCTTCATGTGCTCTTCAAAGGTCAGCTGGTTGAAAAACTCCCTTCGTTGTCTCTCCCTACCAGAAGCTATCCAAAATGAACTACTTACACTGGCCATCAGTGGATTGTTAGAAAACGAGTCCAAAATAACATTTCGAATAGAGTTCTACAGCTTTAGGCAGACTTTGAAGAGGGTCTTGGGTCCTTGAGCTCTTGTTTGCTATTGGAAAGGAATCTCATGAGACACCAAAATGAATACGATGATTAAAGCAATGTGTGCAGTATCTATATTAATGCACAAGGGCTTGTGCTAAAATGACCTTAGTAAAAAGTGAGGTTGACAAGAGTCTTGAGATAAAGAATAGAATACTGAATATGTCACATTATTGAGCAGGAGAAAGTTTCCCGGATGACAAACATTTTGGTGTAGGCCAGTACAACAGGATGAACTTGTCAGGTCATGAACACTGTTACCACAATGTTACAAACCAAATGACTTTTTACTTTTAAGCCAAAAGACCTAAATGGTTTGAATACACAGAAGAAATGTGATTTTCAGTTGCAATGTGGCTCTTCGCTGATGTTCTAACAGTACACCTTTGGCCATGAACGGAGTGCATTCAATGATAGATATTGGATTGTAACACCAACAGACAAATCTAATTCTCTCAGCGTGCACTGATGCATGTCATCGTGTGTCTATGTTGAGCCTGAGTGCAGAAATCACCTGGGGTCTTCCAGGGATGAAGATGTACTGTTTTAATGCTTCTGCGGCTCCATTGATCGATGAGCATTCCTCACTCTTGTAGACCCGACGCACACTGCAAATAATTCATAATGTGACATACAGTATATCAATAACCCTGATAAGGACCTATATTTCCACAATGACTTGCGCTGGCATTGTCATCTGTCTCCAGATCGATTTCCGAGGGAAGAAAGCAGGTTTTGTAGGACAGAGAACTGTCACACCTCGCGGACATAACAAAATTGTGAACACATGTCCTTGTTAGACATGTTAATGATAACCATAATCAATGGAAGATGGAGGAGGATATTTTCCTCTCCTGAGGGGCTACGCCTGCTAATCGTTAGCTTCAAGAGGCCACTGCAATTCAGGTAATAAGCAAGTACTAAAAGAAATAGAAGAGAAATGAGCAGTGCTTAATAATTAATAATGTCTAACAATCCTGAGACATAGGAAGTGCAACAATTCTGACACACTGAGATGAAAAGTGAAATGTTGATTAGTCAGTAACATTGCCTCTGAAAAAGCTCATACTTCATACACAAATTGTTATTCCCGACAGAGTGATTATGGTTTTAGTCATGTGATTTATCTGTTTTCTGGGAAAGGTTGCTTAGAAATGCATACAGTAAAATCATGAGTCAGGAGCCATGTTTAACTCGACTGGACAACATAACAACAGTAGGTTGGTCACTGTTTCATGTCTAAAGTATAATTGAAACCACACACCAACAGCATTCAGTAAATAGCTTAAAGCAAACCATCTCCAAATTTTGAGTTTTTCGCAAAAGTTAAAATAGGTAGTTTAAACACAATATTGCAGAAAGCCTTGTTTTTTTTATAAAAGGTTTGTGCGTCATAGGAAGCCAGTGTCTGCATGGTGTTTTGACTCTAGCCTCTGGGGTGGCTGTGTGCATACCTGTGAAGTGAGGTCACATAGGCACATGGCAGGCACTCCTTACCCAGACAACAGGAAGTGAGGTCACACAGGCACATGGCAGGCACTCCTTACCCAGACAACAGGAAGTGAAAGGGCTACTGCCGCCACAACAGAGCCTCCGGTACCCTACAACCCCCAACTAAAGGGGAAGTGATGCATTCTTATCCAGGCTCATGAAAGGAAATCTGGTCTATAATATATGCAAAGAACTTGTCTGGGGCGCAGATCTCTTTAATCCATTACTGTTGTCAGTAATAGCTTTTTTATAATGTTTTCATATGCCTGTTTCAGATTTGTGATAATTGTTCTGTACCAAAACCAATGTAAAGATGCTAGGCAACAGAATGACCCGAGTTGTAGACATATTAAACTCTGCTTTCCTACAATCATCTACGGAAAACGCTGCCTGGCAAACAAAAAGGGGTGGAGAGAAAATTTAAATAGTAGCAGTATTATGTGCAATATTGATGGCCTTTACCCCTTATTTTGGATTACAGAGTGAACAGCCATACAGCATTATGGCACTTTCTTATTATCTTAAAGTTCACAACTACTCAGATGATTTCGATCTGGATCTTTTCACAGCTTTTCTTTTCTCCGAAAGACAAGCTTTGATGTTGGGAGTTGGATCTGATAGGTCAGTTGGCACTGCCATTTATTAATTTCCTTGGACATGATTGAATTGATCTGAACAAAGCATAAAGCTTCCCATAATGAGATATAGAAACGGACAATCAATAATATAATATGACAATAAAAGGATGTGCAGTTGCAGATCTTTTACACTCTGCAGATTTGCAGAAACCAACAGATGATAAAACGTTAAGAACATATAAAAAAGCTCTGATGGCTTCCTGTATAATTGTATTCAATGTTCAGAAAAAAGGTAGCCAGTTTTATCTCACAAGGACTACAGCCAATTTGTCAGATCAGGTGTGGATAAGAAGACATTGGCTAATTGTACACCATAAAAAATATCTGTGAAAAAACTGTAAAGCCAGTACTTTTAACAGGGCACGGTGGCCTACTGGATAGCACTGTGGCCTCACAGCAAGAAGGTTCTGGGTTCGAACCCCGGTTGTCCCGGGCCTTTCTGTGTGGAGTTTGCATGTTCTCCCTGTGTCTGTGTGGGTTTCCTCCGGGTGCTCCGGTTTCCCCCACCATCATCAAAAAACATGCAGGTTAGGTTCTCCAGTCAGTGCCCCTGACGAAGGCACTGGCTCAGACCTGGAGTTGGTCCCCGGGCGCCGTAAATGGCTGCCCACTGCTCCCATGAGGGATGGGTTAAATGCAGAGAATGAATTTCGCTACATGTATGTGTATGTGACAAATAAAAGTACCTTAGCCTTTAGTTTTGTTACTTAAACAATTTTTTACAGTATAGGATTTCCAGAATAGAAACGTCTATTAAAGTGAATGTCAATATCTACAGGTTCAAATTATAGGAGATATTGAATGACTGAATCTATTCAACCTATCTATATACTGTTCCAGGCTTAAGCCAAGCTTACACTACACAACTTTAAAAAAGTGATTTTGCCAAATTGATCTTTTCCAATTTTCCCAATAACCCTGCTTTGTCAGCTGCTCCACAACTCCCTGGACAGGTGGGGGATGGTGAGGGGCGCTCACATGGTTCATACAAATGCATGTAACAGAGCCAAATGTTTCTTTTCACGCTGCTCATTCAACACTGAAGCCTTTAGTCAGATCATCCACGGGACCAGTACGCTCACCAACTTTTTTACCTACATTTCCTTCAAGACAATAACAGAAAATTCTTTGTTAACACAGGTAATGTCTGTTAACATGAAGAGCTGTATTACTTTGTAATTATCACGCTATATCCATAGACTGTAAAACAAATATGGACAGCATGACAGTGACGTCAGTAATTGGTTTCTGAAAAACGTTTTTGAAGCTCATTGTGGGCGGAGACGGTCGTCGCCATTTTGGTAGCGTGTCACTCGACGTCACTCTCGGATAACAAAAATGGTCAAAGAGGTGGAGCGTGGGTGGAGCTGAGGTGCCTGGTTGCTGATGCCATGCCCACTGAAGTGTGACATTAGCAAGTTAGCAAAGGCTAAGAAGCTAAGCTAAATGCTACCAGTATGCTACTTTGCATTGCTAACGGTTGCTAGTCGGCGTTGTGTAAAACCATAAAATTGTGTAATTTGGCGAGAAAATCTTTGGAAGGCAATGGAACCCTCAGGTTATATTTATGATAAAACGTTTAATTCATGTTTAATGTTCCAATAAATACACATAACTAAAGTCTGTCAATAATTTCATGAATATACATGTCAAAAACTTTAAATAGCTAATCAAATTTATTGTAGGGCTGGACGATATCGAGGTTTCGGTATATTAAGAGTTTTGTTTTGAGCAAGATGTGAAAAATGCCTTTATCGTGTGAATGTGTTTCTGCGCGTGTATACTTAAAAAACAACAGCCATCCGTCGCGCACTCTCTTCCCCAGTAGAGCTCCCTTCCCCGCAACGGTCCTTAGTCTGGGTTAAACGCATGTACAAGACAAACATCTCCACTAATCAGTCCTCAACAGCCTTGCCCGTCTAAATTCGACATCTTAAAGAGGCAGTCAATCTCCTAATGGTTAACAGTGAAGCATAAATATAATATATGCTTTAGATTAACTATTCTTCCTTTAATAGATCAAATTCTTAACGTATGACTTTCATGTGCATGCATAACTGCATTAAAACGATTGCGGCCAGAGGTACAGTAGTCAGTAGCTTACTCACACAACTAAACTTTTCCAGCACACAACACACATTGGAACAGAAGTGTACTGTGAACGAGAATTCAAACAGCTGTTGCTTCCAGCAGACACTTTCAGCAAACTGCTGCAGTAACATCCTTTTTTCCCTGATTTTCCCTGTTTTTAAATCAACTCGGAGCAGCAAAATTAGAGCAAATCTTAAATGAAAAGACGTAAATGTAAACACAAATGATATGGTAGCATAATGTATATGTTCAAATATATTAATCACATAAATCTGATATATGATTGAGCATTATTCTTTCCCGGAAATACATTTGGATTAAATGAATAGAGATCAACATAGGTAAACATTCCAAAACAACGTCTGTGTTTTGATCAACTATGTTAAAAACAATACGGAGATTTATATTGTTAGTTGTTAGAAGCAATTAAATATACAGAGATATTCATTTTATAGAGCTATAAAATATATATAACCCAGCCCTAATTTCTTTCTTCAGTTAGTAGTGGGAAATGAGACCAAATCATATGTTTGCTGTGCTGAATATCTAGATACTGTTAGTCAAATATGTATTTCTCTACATAGATTCCTATTGGTTGTCTGGCAACCTATACTGTACACTCTAAAAACTGCTGGGTTAAAAAATAACCCAACCTTAACCCCACCGCTGGGTCACTATTGGACAGAACACGTGCTGGGTTGGTTTTACCCAAGTGCTGGGTTTTTCCATTTAACCCATATTTCTGGGTCATTCATTTGACCCAACCAGTGGGTGAAATGAACCCTCTTGCTGGGTTAAGTCTTACTCATGTGCTGGGTAATTTCCTGTCTCGTTGCCTTTGATAAAATTAGTAACACATTCTTTTTTTATTACAAACCAGAGGCCACTATATGTGATTTCAATCTCGTTTAATTGTTTTTTTAAACATTTTTTATAAATTTATTTATACTTTTTTGAATACAAGTATTGAATACAATTGTAGACTTTATTACAAATGTAAATCTGGCTATATATTCAGGCATTAAAAGTCAATAAAGAAACTAATTTGAACTCATCCGACTACAATTTCATTTATTAAGGTCCTTCAGAGGCTAGGCGAGGGTCCTTAGCATTCGGAAAACACGTAGATGGAACAGAAATAGAACAGGCTAGCAAGTGCACGTCATTGCCTCAGTGAAAATGTCAGCCTTTGTCGCAGCAATTCAACAGTAGACAGTAGCAATTTGTACCGACATTTAAACGTTAAACTTTACTTATATTTACTTCTGTTTTAACAAATGTACAGTAACGTTAAATACTAAAGATACTTATATTTGGAAGCATAGTGCCTCGTAATCACTCCGACTCCACGCACAATTGTGGGTGATTTCGGAGCGAGAAGGATACACATATGCATCCTTGACCGTCTATGGAAAATTCTCAGAATAAAGGACACAGTCCTTGGTTGAAATTTGGAGGATCCTTGACATTGCAACAGTCCTTCGACGGACATTGATGACGTAGCATCCTCGAAATTCTGGCTTCGGAGGATCTTTCCTTGACTTTGAGGAACAGCTTATGTCTCAATGGTGTGGACTGGAACAATGGCAAAGATCTGACATGTCCCCCTCGTCTCATCCCTGAGGCACAGAATGTGTTGGTCCCATCCTGTTGATTACACACAATCACTTAGTGTGTTGCATTATAACTGACATGCTAGTTAAGCTTTTTTGGTGGAAGTATAAAAACATTGTATTGCAAACATTACTAAATATGACCAAATTTGGAAACACACAACTCACTAACTAGGTTATATTACCCTAGACTAATTTCCCGCTGGTTTTATGCGCGAACCCTGTGAGGGACTAACTTACTGCGCTTGTATGGATTTCATACAAATGTTTTCCTCACTTTTAAATACACAATGTTCACAATGAATACAATAACTACATGATTAATTTACAAGTTAAACTGCATATTTCAAAAAGGCTTCATATATAGCTGGTTTACAACAACAGAGGTGACGACGCAACATTTTGTCAAAAAATCTAACTGGCTAGCTGTGTATTTAATGTTTCACAGAATAAATAAGTACCCTCAGACTTTCATATCAAAGACTGCATGTTGAACAGTAAAAATAGCTTGCTGCTACCACAACTTATAAAAAATGTGGGTAAACATTCAAATTAACTTACCATAAAACACTGCCTGCTCCGAGTGGTGGGCTCGTCCAGTCAGAATTGAAGAAGTTCTGCAAACAATGAAAAAGTAATAAACCAGTTGCTGGGTCAAAATAACCCAACCAGCTGTTTATTTGTGAATGACCCTGTAACAACACATTTGAACCAGCATGAGCAACCCAATAATGTGTTTACAGAAACAACCCAGCATTTTTTTGAGTGTAGCTTGTAAAATAATAGTCTATGATTGGAACATCAGTTCTCAGGAGTCACGGTCTTGGTTAATGGTAGGCTCTTGACGTAGTGTTTGGTCACCAGGTAAAACAGTGATGGTTGACTTTCCTGGGCGTGATAAATGAAAAGAAAGTCCAGAATCCCATGCTGGTTAGGACAGGTACTCCAAGGTTGAGTCTTCTGGGTGGTTGCAAAAAACAAACAATTAATGATCTTTGGCTATAACAACAAGGCAACAAAAATCTCGGGCAAGCAAAACACTGAAAGCACACAATATGGAGATGGCAGTGCGTCTTTCACTGATAGGACGTCAGGCTCATGTTCGGGACCGTAGCGGATGGAACGGTGTGTAGCGCATCAAACCCATTGTGTGATACCGTTCCATTTCCCCCGGTCCAGACGGAAAAGCGAGTCCGGTGTCCCCAATCAAGATTCACCGACCGCGGTTGCTCCACACAACCTGAGAATGTGGCTGTCGCACCCCGGCTTGCCCACTCTAACTAACCATACCCTTACCTAACTAAGGAACCTCGTTAATGGAATTTTGCAAACTTAATTTCATTTTGTTCAAAAATATAATCATAATAATTTCTAACATTAAGTTAGTATCGTTAACACAGTTTAGCGTCGCTGGATGGCTAACCCAGAGCTAATTCATTAGCTGGCTAGTTAGGTAGTTAACACAGACATCGGCACCTGCTAACATATTACAATTTCACTTACCGACAAAACTGGAGCACAAACTTATTGGATGGTCACAGCAAGACATATTATTAGATAATTTATAACAATAATATTGTAAAAGCACAAACTCCACAGATAGGCAGCATGTACACTAGCATGTACAGTAAGTCAAGTTCAGTGACTCATCACCTGTAGATGAGGTGTGGATCAAGTGAAACTGGGATATGTAAAACGCACAAGATTTGTAAATATTGTAAATAACACAAAATGTATTAGCTAGAGATAAATATGAAAATGGCACAGGTAATTGGTCTCAACATTTGGTCACGGTTAGGTAAGGGTTGGGATGGGTGTGAAGTGTAGGGGGCAATAATAATAAAAAACAAAAAAGTGGGATTGGAAATGATGCACAAATAAAATTTAAAAAAAAAAAAAAAAAGTTCAGTGACTCAAATTAGCTAAAGCGATAGCACACAGGACAAACCGCTAGAAGTCAACATGTCTGTCACTCATTAGGCCGCGCCCCCAAATTATAAAACTTTTATCATTTAAACGGATGAGTTATAAAAAAAATCACCCCCCCCCCCCCACAGTTGACAGATAGAGGGAAATAAGCAATATAGACCAAAACCATTTTTGAACCAGGCTATAAACATGTTTATTTCTGCTGTAAAGTTGGGCATTTTGCCATAGAGCTCTATTGAAATTGCTCCTTTCTGCAGCCAGCCTCATGTGGCCCTTCGATGAATTGCATTTTTTGATACTTCCTTGTTGGCTTCATTTGTCAGCCTCAGAGTTTGCCCCTTGGCTATATCGTGGAATTGCAGAGACCAGAGCAGGGAGTTATGAAATTATATTTATTGTAGGACGTATACCTATTAACACCACCGGAATAACACCTTGACAGCGGACAGGCTATACTGAATACGACTAAAGACATGGATACGAAATAAACAATTCATACTTAAAGACGAGAGCAATAACATAACAGGTTTTTTGACAAACACAATGAGGCACACACCCCTGTGATACCACACCAACTAAATAGCAATACTTTGGAACAAAACACCAATCGGAAGTCAGGTTGTGGTTAATACATTAGAATCATGTGTGTGGAGTTAACTCAAAGAATATACCAGAAACCAACAGAAGAGGGAGCCTAACCCAAACCATGCCCAACCTAAACAGTAAACAACAGAACACCAACTAAAGGGACGGTACACGTAATATAACTACAACAGAAACCACATGCCAACCCCTAATAAGGAACATAAGACATAATGAATAACCAAAAACATGTACTGGCAACAGAAGGCATGAAAGCGTTCATATACGTCCTACATCACAACCATCACTGGGCTGGATATGACAGTGCCCACTCACAAAGCCCTCCACACCGGGGTGGGCAACACAGAAAACCCAGGGACCTGCGACACCGAGGGCCGGGGTCAGGTGGGACAGAGGGCCTGGGGTCAGGCGGGACAGAGGGCCCGGGGTCAGGAGGGACAGAGGGCCTGGGGTCAGGAGGGACAGAGGGCCCGGGTTCAGGAGGGACAGAGGGCCCGGGGTCAGGAGGGACAGAGGGCCCGGGGTCAGGAGGGACAGAGGGCCCGGGGTCAGGAGGGACAGAGGGCCCGGCGTCAGGAGGGACAGAGGGCCCGGCGTCAAGAGGGACAGTGGGCCCGGCGTCAGGAGGGACAGTGGGCCCGGCGTCAGGAGGGACAGTGGGCCCGTGGAAAGGCAGTTCAGGCAGCCAGGGGAATGGCATTTCAGGCAGCCCGGGGAACGGCAGTTCAGGCAGCCCGGGGAAAGGCAGTTCAGGCCGCCGCGGAAAGGTAAGGCAGCGGGTCCTGACACCGACAGCGTGTCTTGGAGCCCTGACGGCAGGGGGTCTCGGAGCCCTGGTGGCAGGGGGTCTCGGAGCCCTGGCGGCAGGGGGTCTGGGAGCCCTGGCGGCAGGGTGTCTGGGATGTTCAGTGTCGGCGACGGGGGTCCGGACATCAGCGAGGGCGACGGGTGTCCGGACGTCAGCGACGGGGGTCCGGACTCCTCCCAGGAGGCGTCATCACCAAACCCTGGCGGCGGAGGGAGGATCAGGACCACCAGGTCCGTGGCTATGGGGGGTTCAGGTGTTGGCAGAGCCAATGTCTCGGCCTGGTTGGCCGGCTGTGGCGCTGGGCAGACTGCTGCCGGAGGCTCAGGTGGTGGGCAGAACGCTGCCGGAGGCTGAGACGGAGGGCAGACCACTGCCGGAGACTGTGGCAGTGGGCAGACCGCTGCTGGAGACTGTGGCGGTGGGCAGACCGTTGCTAGAGGCTGTGGCTGAGAGCCGGCTGCTCCTGGAGGCTGAGAGCCCATCTTGGAGAGAGGCCCCCGGCCATCTTGTGGAGAGGCCAGAACATGAAGCATCCAGGAAAGGGTGGTCTGCCTCCCACAGTGTCAGGGCAAAGGAAAGAGCCGGACCCTGCAACCGGGAAATAGCGAGGACCACCAGATCCAGGGTACAAGCGGCCGAAATGGGTTTCCTCAGGAGGGTGACGGGCGTCTCCCTTAGAGATAGGGTGAGAAGCTCAGTCATCCGTGAGGATCTCAGAGTAGAGCCGCTGCTCCTTTGCGTCGAAAGGAGCCAGTTGAGGTGGTTTGGGCATCTGGTAAGGATGCCCCCTGGGCACGTTCCAGGCACGTCCAGCTGGGAGGAGGCCTCGGGGAAGACCCAGGACTAGGTGGCGAGATTATATCTCCAACCTGGCCTGGGAACGCCTCGGGATCCCCCAGTCGGAGCTGGTTAATGTGGCTCGGGAAAAGGACGTTTGGGGTCCCCTGCTGGAGCTGCTGCCCCCGCGACCCGATCACGGATAAGCGGATGAAAA
>JACXGM010001951.1:0-26090 GCA_016801145.1 Umbra pygmaea | reverse complement strand
CAGGTCCCTTTCTGATAGGGGGCTAACCACCTGCCCCATCTGTAGACCCCTAACCAACCATATTCTGGGCATGGGATCCCTAATGTGTGAAATAAGGGGAGCCCTAGAGAATGTGGCTGGAGGCCTAGGAGTAACTAAAGGGACCCTAGGAGGACTGGCCAGGGGAACTAACACTCAAATAGGGTGTCCTGTGTGGTGGACTACCACCCTGAACTTGGGTGCTAGGAGAAATGCTAGTCTGTAAGATAAGGGACATGCTAGCCTGTGAGCTAACAGGTCTAAATTGAGGGCTAGTAGAACTACCAATAGAACTGGAGAGACCAGTCTGAAAAAGAGGTGAGCTAGGCTGAGAACTAGGCAGATTAGAAAGGGTGTAAGGACAGGCAAAATAGCTAGAGGGGCTGCTACTCAGACGGGGATCCCTAAGCAGTTGGCTAACACCCTGTACCTTTAGGTTTGAGAGTTTCCAGTCCTCTTCCACAGTGTCCCAAGGAAAACCCTCCTCGTTCTCTTCCTCCAGGTCAAAAGGCTCCTCATCGGAGTAGTCCACGTCCCACATTGAGGCAAGTCGGGGCCGCTCAACAGGCTGTGCTCCTCCAACCATTAGTCCCCCGAGAGAGAGAGAGAGAGAAGCCCTCTCTAGCAGGCCTCGGTTCCTCATTGTGGGTAGGGTGGAGCATCCCCCTTCGTAGCATTGGCGGCTCGTATCCGAAGTATTTCCTCAGGTGCTGATATTCCTGCTCCTCCGTTTCCTCGGAAACAGGGAAGCGCTGCCTTCTCTTGGTGCGCAGTGAAGGCAGGTAACATCTCCCGCGGTACTCCATTCCGTTTAAGGTGCCTCATTCTTTCACGCTATATCATGGATTTGCAGAGACCAGAGCAGGGAGGAATGAAATTTTATTTATTGTAGGACGTATACCTGTTAACACCACCAAAATAACACCTCGTCAGCGGACAGGCTATACTGAATATGACTAAAGACAACGGATACGAAATAAACACGTTAACTCAAAGAATATTCCAGAACCCAACAAAAGAGGGAGCCCAACCCACACCATGCCCAACCTAAACAGACGGTACATGTAATACTAGGGCTGGGAGGTATACCGGAAAAAACTATATACCGGTCTTCATGTATGTAGAGGTATGCTATATTCGTTACCGGTATTTTTTTCATGTCATTCCGCCAGCTGCAACAACTGAGAATAATCTTATTTTGGGATAAACCGCGCCCCTAATATCTTAATGCCCACTGCGTGACGCACACAAACACACATGAGAAACAAACACCTGGAAGTTAGATAAACGGTGGAAAAAAACAATGGAGGGTGCAGGTAGAATTATCCGCGCAGCAGCAAGCAAAAAATGTGTTGTTAAAAAGGGTGCAACGTCGATAGTGTGGACATGGTTTGGTTTAAGACCCCGTTTACTCATACACAGACGGTTATTTTGAAAAACTGAGATATTTCCCTTCGTTTGTGCCCTTCGTTTACACGCAAACAGAGAATTTGCCCTTGAAAACAATTCTTTCTAAAAACTCTGGCCAAAGTGGAGATTTTAAAAACTCTGTTTGCATGTAAACTGAGGAAAACTGAGGTTTAGGCAGCCGACGTCACAGTATGCGCCAGAACATGTACCTGCGCCAAAAGTGCGACCTATGTCTACATTTTCATTTGGCTAATCTGATTGGCTAACGTGGGCTTCAGCCTTTCGTTACACTGCCACCTACACCTTTGGCATGCTCTTGACGGCATATACACGCTTGGTTCTATTAGCACATGCACTAAGCCACTCGACCAATGTTATAACAAGGAAAAAAAGCTTATGTGGGTTGTTTGGCTCGAGTTCAAGGGCTATTTTTCCGTGCAATTATTAATTAATTTTTCAGTAATTGTTCTAGTTAAATGACAGTGGGACTTTTTTGTAATTCATAAACCTAAGCAAGCACTGTGGTGGTGCCATAACATGCCACGGTTCAGTACTAAAGCCATAGACAGTGGATAGGCTTGTTTTTTTGCGGTTGCAAAGTTATTTATTAGTATTCCTGCATTTAATAAAGATTTAAACAATAGCACTACTTTTACTTTTACTCAGTCTTGTTTATTGGTGTTCCAACAAAAATCATAATAAACGAACAAATAAATTTTTTCAATCCTTTACTTAAAGAATTAAATACTTTTAAATACTATGATACCGTCAAACATTTGAAAAATATTGGGGTATTAAATTTAAGCCATACCTCCTAGCCCTACGTAATACAACTACAACAGAAACCACATGCCAAGCACTTAATAAGGAACATATGACATAATGAATAACCAAACACATGTACTGGCAACAGAAGGCATGAAAGCGTCCATATACGTCCTACATCGCAGCCCTCACTGGGCCGGATGTGACAGTAATGGACATCTACTGTGTTTTATAAAGTATTTTTTGTTATTATCTTGAATGATGTGTCAGTAAAATGATTGAAAAAATACTGGCAACAAATTACCAGTACTTTTTACTGTTTTTTCACAGATATTTTTTACAGTGTGGAGGTTCAAGTCGGGCTTTTAACACTGACAATCATGACATAGCTTGTCCTTCAAGGCAGCAACATAGCCCGCAACGCCATGCAGAATCCCTACTACACAACTTTAAACCTACCAAACTTGCTGTACTTCTTGTTATTTGTGGTCTTGCTGACTTCTTGTTGACATAGTGGTGCTCACATTACACCATTGAGCAGAGACGAATTTCACACATTTCAAAATCTTGGATGGTGTAGGAATCTGCAATTAAATATTTTTTCCCAAAACTCGATTGTCTCTCAAAAATACAACTTTTTTCTCATGCCTTCGATATAAAATAGCAGCTGTTTGTACACTACTTTGTATAGAAAAACATTTAAAGGAGGAATACACACAACGTTTCTTAAAATTTCAAACACACTTGAAACAACCAGAGCATCTGGGACAGTTTAATGACTTGTCTCTGGACTGCTCATACTTGAGCGTCAGTGGTGGGAGCAATTACTTGGCTCCAATCTGGTTGGTTATTTGCAGACCTAAAAAATAAGTATAGGTTTTCTGTATTTATTGTAATTTTATCATCTGGTAAAGTCAGCAAAAAAAACTGTCCTCAAAATTTCAACTGTTGTCATTTTTTCTGAAATGTATGAGCATTAAAATATTCAACATCTAATACATGAACTGAACAAGTTCCACAGACATGTAACCAACAGAAATTGAATAATATGTCCCTGAACAAAATCTAAATTAACAGTCAGTATCTGGTGTAGTCACCTGCTTTATTAAGTACGGCAGTGTATCTCCTCCTCATGGACTGCACCAGATTTGCCAGTTTTTGCTCACCTTAAGCACCTTAAGCACCTCAAAGAACCGCTGATGAACCGCTGAAGAAGAAGTGGTGCTATATAGCACCATAACCATTTAAAGAACCTGTTAAGCCCACTTTGGTTCTTTGGGGTGTTTAAGGTGTTATATTGAACCTCTTATGGTTCTACATAGCACCATTTTTAAAGATAGGTGCTATATAGCACTTAAAGTGGTTCCCCTATTATTACAAGCCATGAACCACTTTTAGTGCTAATTAGAACCTTTTGTTTTTAGAGTGTATAGTCGTGGTAAAAAGTTTTGAGAATGTCACAAATACTAATTTCCATAAAGTCTGCTGCCTCAGTAATGATGATAGCATTTTGCATATACTCCAGAATGTCATGAGTTGCCATAACAATTAAAAAAGGACAAGCTGCCATCCTGTCAGTGATTGTCTCGTTAACACAGGTGAGAGTGTTGACAAGGACAAGGCTGGAGAACACTCTGTCATGCTGATTGATTTAGAATTACAGACTGGAAGCATTAAAAGGAGGGTGGTGCTTGTAATCATAGTTCTCTGTCAACCATGGTTACCTGTAAGGAAACACATGTCATCAGCACTGCTTTGCACAAAAATGGCTTCACAGTCAAGGATAGTGCAGCTAGTAATATTGTACCTAAATCAACCATTTATCGGATTATCAAGAACTTCAAGGAGAGAGGTTCAATTGTTGTGCCGAAGGCGTCAGGGCACGTAAGAAAGTCCAGCAAGCCCTAGGACGGTCTCCTACAGTTGATTCAGCTGTGGGATCAGGGCACCACTAGTGCAGAGCTTGCTCAGGAATTGCAGGTGCGAGTGCATCTGCATGCACAGTTAGGCAAATATTTTGGAGGAAGGCCTGGTGTCAAGAAAGGCAGTAAAGAAGCCACTTCTCTCCAGGAAAAACATCAGGGACAGACTGATATTCTGCAAAAGGTACAGGGATTGGACTGCTGAGGACTGGCGTTAAGTCATTTTCTCTGATGAATCCCCTTTCCGATTGTTTGGGCCATCCGGAAAACACCTTGTCCAGAGAAGACAAGGTGAGCGCTACCATCAGTCCTGTGTCATGCCAACAGTAAAGCATCCTGAGACTGTATGTGTGGGGTAGCTTTTCAGCCAAGGGAGTGGACTCACTCAATTTTGCCTAAGAACACAGCCATAAATAAAGAATGTTACCAAAACATCCTCCAAGAGCAACTTCTGCCAACCATCCAAGAAAGGTTTGCTGACAACCAATGCCTTTTCCAGCATGGTGGAGCACCTTGCCATAAGGTAATATAAGATAGGCTAACTAAGTGCTTCGGGGGAACCAAACATCAAAATGTTGGGTCCATGGCCAGGAAACTCCCCAGACCTTAATTGAGAACTTGTAGTCGATCCTCAAGAGGTGGGTGGACAAACAAAAACCCACAAATTCTGACAAACTCCAAGCATTGATCATGCAAGAGTGGGCTGCCATCTGTCAGGATGTGGCCCAGAAGTTAATAGACAGCATGCCAGGGCAGCTTGCCAAGTTCTTGAAAAAGAAGTGTCATTACTGCAAATGCTGACTCTTTGCATGAACTTCATGTAATTGTCAAAAAAAGCCTTTGACACATATGGAATGCTTGTAATTATACTTAGGTATACCATAGTAACTACTGACAAAAAGATCTAAGAATAATGAAGCAGCAAACTTTGTGGAGACCAATACTTGTGTTATTCTCAGAACTTTTGCCCATGACTGTAGAGTTATCTTCACACAGTGCCCATAGAGGTTGGTGATAAAATGGATTTGAGGTTGGTATCTGGTAGACTGGTTTAGAGTGGAGGTTTAAGTCCTTATGATGTCAATGTATTGTTTCTGTGCCCAAACAGTAAATGCATGTGCAGTGCATTTAAGTTATACTATCAACTAATGAAATAGGTTTGGGCTGATTAAAATGACAGAATGTAGCCACCTGCCAGCTTGCCAAAAATGATCCTATTACTAGGTATTATTTGGTGGAGAAATAGACATGAGAGGACAGTGAGACCTTGATTGGCCATAAATGTCCTCTTGCTGTGGAGATTAAGAACTACCAACAGGGGTGGTGTGTTTAAATTTGTTACAAGGTCAACAACTCAGAATTCAGGATTATATGTTTTATTATTTGTCTTTCCAAAATACAGATGCTGAATATATTAGCAAAGGGGAATATAAAATTATAAAATCAACACAGACAAGACTGTCTTTTATGAAAAGACTTGTGGTTTGTTTGTGTGATACAATTCTTTCCTATCTATTGTTTGTAAATGTGTCAGAAGTGACAAAGGATCACTGTACAATTATGTTGAAGTGGTCCTACTGTACAGTAGGGATGTCCATGTCATTATAGGGATGTACACGTCATTTTAGGGATGTACATGTCATTATAGGGATGTACATGTCATTATAGGGATGTACATGTCATTTTAGGGATGTACATGTCATTATAGGGATGTACATGTCATTTTAGGGATGTACATGTCATTATAGGGATGTACATGTCATTTTAGGGATGTACATGTCATTATAGGGATGTACATGTCATTATAGGGATGTACATGTCATTATAGGGATGTACATGTCATTTTAGGGATGTACATGTCATTATAGGGATGTACATGTCATTTTAGGGATGTACATGTCATTATAGGGATGTACATGTCATTATAGGGATGTACATGTCATTATAGGGATGTACATGTCATTATAGGGATGTAAATGTCATTATAGGGATGTACATGTCATTGAAGTGTTGTCATGCACACGGAAAGCCACACTTTGAATCAACCTCTTTTCATGACACCCCCCAACACACGCATACCATACACACACAAACTGGTGCCCATTAAAAGTTAGACAATGCCAACAGGATGTACTGTAAGTCATAAAGCGAGACACGTTCTTCCACTGAAGGCACACATCCTTCAGTGGTAATGGCATCTTGATTGTGACTTTAGCGTTACACCAGGATGGGTGCATTGCTTTTCTTTTTTCAAAACGATTAATGAACTGAGCCTTGGAAGTGTTTTGGAAATAGGACGCACGGTGGGTTATTGGGTTTGATTTTATTTTCCCTTTGTGGGTGACATTAAGGGCAGCGAAGAAAGGAGGGCTCCTGAGAGGGCTGAGTGAGAGAGCGGCAGATGCTTAAGTGTGAAAAAGAAAAGAAAAGGGGTAGGCATTTTTGAGCAATAAAGAACCAGCGATAAAAAAAATAAAGGTTCACACTGAGATAGTTACTCCAAATGAATTACCTGGAGATTGCATGTTGCGTTGCATTTGCAGAGGTATTCAATTTTAATTAGTGTTTTGGAGACATCTTTTATCAGACTGTCACTAACCCCCTCTCTTTCAGATGGAATTTGCTCTCTCCCTCTCTCTCATGCCCCTCCACTCATTTTCCTCTCTCTGGCTCTCTTTCCCCCTGCTTTCTTCCTCGCACGCTCTCTCTGCCTCGAGTCTTCTCCCTTGTTCTAGTTTCACCCTCTCCCTGCCTCTAGTTTCTCTCTCTCTCTCCCTCGCTCCTCCTTCCTCTAACATGCAAATACATGTATAACAAATTGTTTCATATCAAGGTTCTCAATATGCACCGAATCAGGGAAAAGAAACAAAACTCCCGTTTGTATTTAAAAAAAAACATGATTTTAAATAATAATTGCATTTTCTTTGGGTGATAAAAATATATTTTGCTCAAGGAGATGCAGAGACATATAGAAAGACACACTAATAGTCATACACACATAAAAGTCTAACAGTATATTTGCCCGAACTAGCAAATAAAAAAATTGAAAATATGTTGTGGCCTTGTGAAAATTCCTCTTGGAAAACAAATATTTTCCATGTCCTTTCCAACCTCCATTTTGAGTATAAGAACCCGCTAGTTGTTTAGAATACCTAAAATGTGAATTATTAAAAAATGAAAACAAACAAAAATATTTATTAACTTCTGGTCAGAACGAAATAATCACAGACTTGCCCGGCATATTTATTGTTCCAAAAGAGACCAGATGTATGAAACTACTAAGTATTTCATCCATGTTTCTCTCAGCTATGTGTCGTAAGGCTATACACTGTTTCCCTTTCCTCATTCCTGGCCCACTTCCATTGTTAGTCACCTAGCTCATTGGCTGGAGCAGCCGTGGTGTACTGGACATCATCTGAAACTACAAACGACAGGATGCAATAAGCTGCAGAATAGCAGCAATCGGAGGAAAGTTCTCCATTCACTAGAGCTCCCTAACTCTCTGTCTTCGTATCCTGAGCAGAAAATAAAAAAATCAATACTGGCTCACCGGGCTTGATAAAAGCGCTGGACAAGGAGAACGGCCTGGCTGGATATAGTAAATTAAAGTGATCAAAATTTTCCAGTCGACTCAGGCCCACAGCGCTACATAAACTAACAACCCTGTCTCCACCATCGCCTGTCACCCAGCTTCTTCTCGCTATCTCCCCTCCCTCTCTCTACTCCTTCTCAGTCTTTTGTCACTCTTTCTTCCACTATCTTTTCTGATTCCCTCTCTCCCTCCCATGCACTGTATTTCAATTTTAGCAGCGTCTTAGCCTTTCAGTTCCTGTTTATTCCTTGTGGCAGGTGTCTTCACACACGTCTGCACACATCCACGCACAGACACCAGATGCTTGCACACACGTACACCAACCTGCACGCATGCACGCACGCACGCCTATGAACAAACACACACATGCACACGTACACACCACAAACAGGTATTACTTTCATGTGAATGTTGGTTGGGTGTGATTTCCTTTAAAGAACTGTGGGATCGGAAGTGAAGTGTTACCCAGTCTTTTTCATGAATGTGTTTGACTCCCTTGACCTACAGTATAGTGACATGGACAGAGCCAGTCCCCTTTTCGGAGAGACGCTCGGGTCATTTGGGAGCAGTTTATCTGCGGACATCCCTTAAACATGACAATGTGACATGGCTACTGTAAATATGAACACTGGGGAAAAAAACGAAGAAACAAACACAATGGCTTGTAGGTCATTACATATCTTAGACTCAAAACGTTCAGTGTCCAGGGCTGACTAAATTACTTAAAGGATTCTTCCCTGTAAGGACTTGACAGCAAAATGATAATGCCCCTAATCGATATAGTTCCTAGGCACAAACTGAAGTAAATGTGATGTATGTTTTTCAAACCCTCCAACCGAGGCAGGACCCTGACAGAGACCCATCTGTTTTGCATTCCTAAAATGTAGCATTGCTAGCAGGCAAGTTGTCTTATAGAATGCAAGTACTCAATTAGAGTAATGTAGTAGACAGCTGATTCACGAGGCTCAGGAGGGTCTGGCAACGCCATGCAGTGACCCTTGGCATTCTGTCCCCAGGACAGTAAACAGGGATTATTGGGGATTGGACCAATCAGCTGTAGTCACTAGGTGAGTGAGCGCTATGAGAAAACACAGTGCATGAGCTCTCTTGTCTACTGTCGCTCCTTATGTCTCCTTCTTTCTCCCTCCTCTCTCTTTTCGCTCTAAAATCCAAACCAACTACATTATATTACTCCAATTAATTTAAAGGGCGATGTGAATCCTTTTCTCACAGATACTTGTGATGAAACATGCCGTGTGTGTTGGATCGCTTTTCAGTTACTTTTTTTAACATAACATTGAATAGGATTTCGGAAAGGGCATCTTTTGAATTTAGAGCCTGAGCCTCTATAGGCATGCTTGAGTGGAGGTTCCTTAACCATCTACTGTATATGTGAGCCATACTGTTATGTGTCTGTATGGTATGTGTGCATGGTATGCGTGCGTGCGTGCATGTGTGAGTGCATTTCTGCATGTGTGTAGCTTGCACTAGCCATTACCTAACAGCCAGCCGAACTACAAAAGGTTTAGATGGCAGACAGGCTTGAGACACTTAAACTCAGCAGTAACCCCAAGCGCCCCGCAGTCACTTTGCTTAGCCTAGATCAACATCCCTGCCATCCCAGGGAGAGGGGTCCTCTCCTGGGCAAGCTGGCACTCCTACCGCCCCACAGCCCCAGCCTACAAATCCAAAAGGCCACACCTCTATTTCTAAGTTTGAACAGCTTAACTCGCAACTCTACTTTGAACTTTCAATACATATAGAGTAAAATGTTGTTAAAAAAATAGAACCATTAATGATGAACACTACCCTCATTGGAAACTATTTGTAAAGTAGAAATTGCCATTTGTCAATATAAATTATATATTTATAAAACATTAGCTACAGTATAAATACATTCATTTCTTTAAAGGAAGCAAATACGTAGTACAGTATGTAGCCAGCTTTGGACAAAGTGTTCTCCTTCATTAGCTCTTACAGTCAGTCATTGGCAACCATGCTTCATATACAGCACTATACTGTATTTATCCACTGTACTTTAATCTCTTTCTCAAGCAAAATGATTGCATGTCAATGGTGGCAATCTAATTGAAAAATAGTTGGCAGTTGTTCTTTTAAGTAGTGCTTTACCAAATAAAACCTTAAAGATAGATTACACATTTCCCCTTTTCTGCAAAGTGTGTGTGCAGCATAGTCATGTAATGACTAAACGCTCTAAAACTATTAACCTAAGTGTTTCTGTCAGACTCGTGCACTGGCAAATTAATTGTGGGACTTACTGTACACTGCAGACTAGTTCGGGAAATTAACTTTAATTATTGCTTAGCCTTCTGGTATCACGGCCGACATGTAGAGATATCTGTGATTATGAGTACAGTGTATAGCTATCACTACTGTATTTTAAAATCTATTGGATGTTACAGCAGTAGTGTCATTAAATGAATGTTGCCATGACCAAACTCAATAACCGAAATACACAAATTGTTTGTGCCATGCACCTGAGCTTGTGTCTTTAAAGTGTGTACAACTCAGCAAAATTTTTTTGCTGAAATTTGAATTCCAGAACTTTCTAGAACTATGCAGAATTACTGGTTTTAATTTATGGTCATGTTGTAAAAAAATATATTTTTCAGTAGTATTACAAAGACAATTGGCATTTCATTTAAGAGGCTAAATGGATTTACATTTTTATTTTCATTTCTTATTACATGATTCCTCACCGTGAAACAAGTATCTAGGCTTGTAAATATTACTATGTGTAAACATATTTATTCATTTTAGATTTTTCCAAAAACATGTATTAGTAATATCAAACCAAACATGGAGTTAATATCAGGTGAATATAAAAGAAAAACATGCTTACATACCCTGAACATTGATATTTAGCAACTGATCTATAAAGTTTAATGAAGTTTGTGTTTTTGTCTTTAACTATCCCAAATTTTTCATGTTGTCATAAATTATGTTTTTATTTTGTTTATCTACATGTGTGATTATATATTTAGCATTTAACAGGTTAATTATGTTTTGTCCCACATTTTCTGGTTATGGGTAAAGAGAAATCGCTATCTATAGCATTTTCTAAAATAGCCTTTAACAAATGCAGCAACATTTAGCCATCGCTAACTAAGAATGAGTGGATGTGGTGGCAACGTGTGTTTTTAATTTTATTACACCCAAGTCAACTTTCAGAAACATCAAACCAAATATGCAATTGATTACAGAAGCACATTTTGTTTTAAACAGCTTAATACACCCTGGTTATTATAGTTGGCATAAATAGACTTTGCAATTTTTAAACTGAACTTGTACTTTATGTTTATACAGTATTTTTTACTCTATTGAATGGCTCAGCAATGCATGAAGGTGATAATGTTATAAAGACTAAAAATCTGATGTGCTATGTAAGCCACAATTTCATATGAATGATCAGTTCAAACAAATCAAAGGATATACATTGCATACATACAGTGGATTCTATTTTGTTTGGTAGTAAATGTGTGCCTACATGTGTGTCTGTGTGTTCAGGGATGTTAGGTTTCCTGGATGCAGCAGATGTACACACAAACACACACACACTTTTCTCATTTCAAATAATGTCCTATGCCTTTAATCAGAGCTAAACCACTGACTGATCATGGACAGCTATGAGGAACTACTTGAGTATTCTACCAAGGCTGTACTATTTTAATCTATGTATTTATCTATGTATTTAACTGTGTCCCTTGTTTTTATCTGAGATAATATTTCTCTCTCTTTTAACAAGCTGCTGCACCCTGGCTGGATATTAATTAAAATCGAAATACTAAATATTGATTGATACGTTATCAGTGCATAGCAGTTGGTCCGGGGGCTATTGATCCGCCCCTGTGATTTATTATCATATTTAAGAAAAATCCTTTTGTGTGATTATACGAGGTAATGGACTTTTAGTGAGGGTTGTAATTCTTTTTCGTATTGTGCTTGTTGTGTGGGAGTTGGGAGACGATTTCTCAATCGCAGTCGGAGATCACCGATATCCTTGGTGCTGTTCTCCCTTTCCTCCATGGTGCTGGTTGTCGGCCGAGGCTTGTGCAAGAGACGCATCCTGACTGTGTCATTGGAAATAATGGGTATTGGGATTACCTCTTTAATCACAACAAAGATTAACAGATGGCATGAGAGCAGTTATTAGCAAACATCTTGCACTCATCAAATCAATACGTTGATTTGTAATCAGGCTGTCGGTGGGTTGTGGGTAGAAAAAGGGGAGCTGGGGCCGTTCCCAGTGAAAGATCCTGGCAATCAGACGCTACTGTGTAGCAATTACCTCTCAGCAAAATAGGTGCTCTTCCCCCCCAATCTGGCAGGCCTCCAAAACACAAGGCTGACAGATAGGAACATGGAGCATTAACACACCAATACATACAAGGACGCTAACCGGGTTAGCACCTTGAATGCTGTTGTTTGTTAATATATTCCCATGTCTATGTTAGCATTTCCAAAATAGCTCAGGGCATTGTCAGAACACCCTGTAAAATGAGAACGTTCACAGAAAACAACAGGCAAATAGGTTTCTGTGAGGACTTAACATTTTACCTTAAGGTCACAATAAATTTGAAAGATTTCCCTAGCTGCTTTACAACTAATACTGGTTTACACTCACCAGGAAAGAAAGAAACTGGAAAAAAGTATATAAAACGAGAGAGTGAAAGAGATAGAAAGCGAGAGGAGGGATTAATGAGAGAGAAAGTGAGAGAAAGATCTGGAGACAGAAAGGTAGCGCACTGGGGACACCGACATGAATTCACTAAGTTGAGGACTACTTCCACGAGGCGGTTTCTCAGCCACAGCAACCAGGGCCTTAGTTCCATCATTTTAATAAGCTGTTTGATTAATATGCACCACATTGCTCTAATGACGCCAGGTCTTTTATCATGGTAATGCTCAGCTCTGTTTCTTTTCACACAAAATCCACAATCCTGTCTAAGGCTTTATTTAGGTTGTTTTGTTTTTTTGGTGTTATTGCATGCTACACACATGAATTTCAGACACTCTAAATGGAGATGTTTGTCAAATATTTCCATAAAAATTAAAATATACCTTCATTAGATACAGAGTGGCTTACTTTGCGAGAGTTCCAAAATAAACATAGGTTTCTCTTTGGTATAATTGTATTTGCTTTTATTTTGAAATATATCATGCCTGTACAGATTCTTTTGATCTGTTGTGCCTAACTAAGGGAGAGAGGATGTGCAAATTAAAAGGAAAGAAATACATACTGTAGGCTACAGTACCTGTAGCAGCTTACATCTACAATTTCCTGAGAAATTGGTCTTTAGACGATTTAAACCACATTTTCAGACAATGATCGAAAAAAAGGTAATGTGTAAATGTCAGCTACAATTTTTTACTTTTTGCTAATTTATTAATCAGGGGCGATAAAACGACAAATTATTTCAAATTGTCATTTTCCTTCATCTAGTTCATCCTAATGGACACTGTTCCATGATTCATGAAGATGAGTCCCATGGCCATAAGCATCTGCTCAGCAGCATACCTTTTTTCTTTTCACTGGCGTCCAGAGTGCCCATTTGTTCACACTGAGTGCTATCAGCTTAAGTTACTTTTTTGTACTGCTTTTAGGGCACCCAAGAGCTGCAGCGCTTTACAGCCCTTCAATGGACCCTACTTGTTTGTACTGAAACCTACCTCCGTGGTAGAGACCAAAGGGTTCAAACTAAATATTGCCTGATGCCAGATAAGGTCATGTGGATTTAAAGAAAGCAGGCATTGAATTACAGAAACCAATTTCTTTCACCTGAGCAGATTGGTGTGTTCATAAAAAAATGGCTACCTAGCTAATGTACTGTAATTACACTTGTTTAAAGAATTGACAGTACATTTTAATGGTTTGTAACATACGCATGACTGACAAGGGTATAAAATGAAGAAAGGCACCCATTTCAGCTTGTGAGCACCTACAACTCACCTAAAAAATAAATATTTTACAAACTCTGGTGTGCACCTTTAATGCTATCGGTGCCTCTGAACACGACCAATGAAGAAAGGAGTGTTGTTCAGATATGCACTTACCAGGATTAAGCAAAGCCAATGGTGCCAAAGCAATGACAGTCCCAGGTAACTGATGCCATTTAAAAATTCAAAGGCCTCTATTGAACAGACAATGTGGCACATATCACTGGCCCAGAGTGCATAGATCCTTGCCCCCATCCCCCTCCACTGGTCTGCCTCCTCTCCAGCACAGACAGTCTTGCAGCTTGGCTCCTTCAGATACTATTGTGAAGATGCAAACCTGGTTTTCCCACCCAAGATGCCACAGAACGTACAAGAAGTTATTGGCAACCTTCATGAAACTTAATGCAAAAAGTAGAACAACACAGACAACGATTGATATTTTGTGCACTTTAAGTTTCACATAATAATTTCTTAAACACAAAACATTAAAATTGAGTAGTATATAATTGAGTTTTTTTTCCAAATAAGTCAGAAAGATGTTTTCACCCATTTAAGATGGTCATGAGAAAATGGTTTTAGACAAGTTAGTTTTTTACAGGTTTGTTTCAAGTAAAAACACATATAGAAAACAAAAAGGCTAGCCTAATTGCTATAGACCAACCTGGATATTAAGCTTTGAAGCTTACCAAGTTAGATAGTATTAAGCTGTACTATCTAACTTGGTATGACAAGAACATTTTCTATATACAAACATGTGAGCACGTGTTGATGAATTTTTATGTCTTTTCTTGTGTCAATCCACGTATGCTGCATTAGGCCTGAGAAGACATTTTTCATAGAATAGCATAACAAAACCCATCACTGCATTCGCTCATGATGATAGTTCTTCATAGCAGCCTAGTAACCATTTAATGTCAAATGAGATTCCTGTGGATATGCATTGGTCTCTTCTTAAGTTCTACACAGTTGTCTTTTAGATTTAAAATAAACAACATAATTTTTTGAATGAGTAGGTACATTTCCTAAAAATTAAGTATGCTTTAGATTATACCACACTACTCCTCAATCTACAGGGGAAGTTGTTGAGCAGAGTCAATTTTAAGAATAACCCAAAGTGTTGACTTTCTAGGTCTTTGCATGTGCTTATCTATGTATTTATCAAAATGCAAGTTGTCAACATTTAGACACATTATTCACTGATGTTTGGGGAAAATGCATATATTAAGATCAGAGAACTCGACTGTGACACGTGAATGAACGGACAGACAGTTTTCATCAGTAGACGACAATTAATAAAAACAACATGCTTGACAAAATCTGGACAAATTTTTTGTTGTTGACAAAAACCATACCATAAAAAATTTACTGAAACCTAGACAGCATACTTTGTGTTTCTTGCTTATTTACTGTCTAGTTTAATTTATTTTACAATACAGTAAGTCTATTCCAAATTATTGTCTGTTTCAGACGATAGAATTCCATTTCAACTGTTTTCCACGGAACAACACCATTGTACTTGGTGTGGGAGGAAAGGTAAAAAAAAAGCATGTAGTGACCAACCAAACAGAATATTCTGAGAAATTCTCTTTTACTGTAGCAAATCCAATAGCCACATAATATTTTTTTATCTTCATATTTACAGAGCTTTGCTATTTATATTTGGTGAAAATGTTCTATAAATCCAGTCACATATGTCTAAATTATTTAGCTAAAATACCACTTATCCAAAACATTTTCATTACTTAGACGGCCAGACTGCTGTCCATGCAGTGTTTGAATTCAAGCTTGTGGTTTAAGCAACATTTGGCGGTGGGAGTTTAGCATAAACTTTTTCTTTCTGCCCATAACTATAAATATATAGATAGTGGCAAAAACCAAATACATTTTAGAGGGGCTGGCCAATCACAAGCGGTGAAGGGATTCATATTTTTGATCATATATCTCTTAATTGAGAGATTTTCTACATGTGTTTTGGCTATTTACATGTTGGTTTAATGTACGTTTAAAATTCAACTGGCTGCAAATATATCTGATTCAAGCTAGAAGTGCTGCTGGGTCATAACACAAAGGTACAAAACAAATGAAAATGGCTTAAAGGCAAAACAGGAAAGGTTGGAATATTGGAATGTCTTTGCCAAAGTCCAGACCTAGAACAGTTTACTGTATGCTCAATCCCTTAAATGTCGCTACGTTAAAGCAGGTCTGTATTGAAGAGTGGGCTAAAATTCCTACACAGAATTCCTTGTTTTAGGCAGGAGCTATACAGAACACCAAACCAACATTAATTGTTTTTTGACATTCATTCCTGCTTGCCTAAAGCTAGTGGCTTATCAGCAGTCAATATTCACACGGAAAAAAATCACAAGCAAAATGAATGTGGGCTCTGCAATGAATTAGCAATAAATAGTAGTGTAGTGATCCCACTTCAAAAAAAATCTACCCTAGCCCGGTTTCTAGTTTGAATCCAGTATGCGTGCTAGCAGAATTCAAGAATGATGTACTGTTCCAAGTTTTGAGATGATCACAATCCTGTAAGCCACACTCATCCTCTCTCCTTTTCTCCGTGTCAAAAGCACAACCACACAAGTTTTGAGAAGGAGACGAGGAGGGAGGAGAGGAAAGTGTAAGATTGAAAACTTCTGTGTGTGTGTGCCTCACTTGCTTGTGCCAGTCTGAGTGGGATGTTGTCCGAGGACAGAGTGAGAGAACAAGACATGAAATAATAGTGATTTATATACTAGCTAGAAAGACAAATCGAAAGGTTCAAATCTAGCATAGATAGCTAGTACTGTACTTATCTGACTGGTTAATTATATAAAGAGCCTAAGCATTGATACAAGTGTCAATTGCCATCACTATAGCAAAAAACAACTGACACAGTTGAAAATTACATTTACACGGAATGGTAAAAATGATTCCAATGTTATAATAATAGCTACCATATTAGCCGCACTGTGCATATAGATCCTCCACGATGATAGCTTATACTCTAAGCCACCTGTTTTTGAAGGAACCCCTACCATATTATTTTGATCCCACATTTATTGAATTAGGGAGTATTCAATAAGACCAAGCATAATGGCATTTATATATTTCTGTTAACATATACAGTTGAAGTCTGAAGTGTACATACACTGAGGTTGAAGTCATTAAAACTAGAGTTTTGGCAAGTCGGTACGGACATCTACTTTGCATATGACACAAGTAACTTTTCCAACAATTGTTTACAGATTATGCCACTTATAATTCAATATATATCAATATATATCAGTGGGTCAGAAGTTTATATACACTAGATTGACTGTGCCGTTAAACAGCTTGGAAAATCCTCTTGTAAACATAAATGCAAGGTATTGGAGTGGCCATCACAAAGCCCTGACCACAATTTCGTAGAAAATTTGTGGGCAGAACTGAAAAGCATGTGTTAGCAGGGAGGCCTACAAACCTAACACAGTTACACCAGTTCTGTCAGGAGTAATGGGCCAAAATTCACCCAAGTTATTGTTTGTTATTGTTATTTTAAAAAATTGTTTACCCAATTGAAACAATTTAAAGGCAATGCTACCATATTAAATTGAGTGTATGTAAACTTCTGACCTATGGGGATGTGATGAAAAAAATAAACGCTGACATATTCTGATCAGCCACAACATTATGACCACTTGCCTAATATTGTGTAGGTTCCCCCTTTTGCCAGCAAAACAGCAGCCCCTACGCAACAGACTGTGATGCACTGTGTTTTCTGACACCTTTCTATCAGAACCACCATGAACCTTTTCAGCAATTTGAGCTACAGTAGCTCCTCTGTTGGATCAGACCACACAGGCCAGCCTTCACTCCCCACGTGTATCAATGAGCCTTGGCTGTGGCTGCCCATGACCCTGTCGCCGGTTCAACGTTTTCCTTCCCTGGAAGGTACTGACCACTGCAGACCAGGAACACCCCACAATAGCTGCAGATTTGGAGATGCGCTTATCCAGTCGTATCAAATCCAAAGTTGCTCATATCCTTACTCTTGCCCGTTTTTCCTGCTTCTTCGTTTTAACCACAAAGTTGATGTGTTGAAGCAGGAAAAATGGTGCTACTGTTTTGGCGGCAACATGGGGACCTACACAATATTAGGCAGGTGCTCATAATGTTATGGCTGATCAGTGTAAATCATTCTCTCTGTTTTTATTTTGACATTTTACATTCTTAAAATAAAGTGGTGATCCTAACTGACTAACACCAGGGAAACTTTATGAGGTCAGGAATTGTGTACAACTGAGTTTCAAGGTTTTTGGCTAATGTGTATGTACACTTCAACTGTATGCCAGGAGTACAAACCCTTTCCCCCAAATGCCCAGAAAAGAAATGGTGAACATATGAAAAATGTTAATTCACTTCCTCATTATCTGAACCTTCTAAAAGCTCTGATAACACTACAACAAGAAAAATCTGAAATGGGACAAATACTTTGTCACGACACTGTTGTTAATAGATACTCACACTCACAAACTACTTTAAATGCATGTGCATGCACACTAGCAAACACCAAAGAAAACGCATACAAACGCAGAGACACACATAAGCACACACACGACTGGTGTCACTTGCAGAGTGGTTAATATCTTTCCAAGGTCGGGCCTGACAAGGAATTCCAATGAGATTAAGTGTCATCAGTGCAGCTTTATCAATTTTTTGCTCATTGCTCTTGGGAAAGGCATCAGGACCACCAAGACTTTGGTGCTCGGACAGGGTTTCTTCAGTCCTGGGTGCATCTAGTGTAAACCTCTGACACACAGATGTGGTATGACGTGAAAGGCCACTTACATTTAGCACTCTAACACAAATCAATTTTACACTCCCTCCCACAGGTGGCAGCACCAGCTGAGTCAAGCGCTGTGGTCTGCCAGAGTGTTGTTTACTGTCTGCTCTGTAGGAGACCAAAAGCCTCTTAGTCAGCCTTTGTGTCATGTTTTGATGTGCATTAACCTCTTTAAATGGGCATGTCTTTTCTATGTATTTATTTTGGGACTATTCAAAAAATCAATCATTCGCTTTTACTGGCTGACTAAAAAACAGAGCTGACCCTGGTAAAGGTCGCTGTCTCCCAGTTCATATGTATATTCAACTCACGGTGGCATGCATTCTCACATAAATATGCACACATTGACTCAGTTTAAAGACCATGTAGGTCTGACTAAGATCAGTAGACTTGGAGAATGCAGTAGAATCTGTGGGATAGCAATTGGTTGTGAAATAGTGCTATACGAATTGCTGTAAAACATAACATTAATTCAGTTTAAAATATGCTTGTAAGTCTATTTCAGTCTTTTGTTGTCTGCTTGAGAATATCACTTCACTGTAAAAAATAGAAATGCGCCTTATCCAGTTTATATGATTTTCTGAATCATTACCATGAACAAATGTAATGACTATACAATAATAAAGAAAAGCATGTTACACCAACAGTTTGACTCACAAATATAACCAAACATGCATTTGTAAGTAAATTTAATGTAAAATTTATAGTTCTGAAGCTGTGGCGCCAAATAATTGTCCGATAGAGATATGAAGATGTTTGGTTTGTCGACGTTGACAATGCACAATGGTCCTCTACTATCAGCAAGACTCACTTGCGCAGATGGCTCAGTGGTTAGGGAGGCAGACTTGTGGTTGGAAGGTTGTTGGTTCGATTCCCGACTTGTGCCAAATGTCCAGGGGCCTCATTTATAAAGGTGGCGTACGCACAAAATAAGACGTACGCAGCTCTGTACACAATAATTGGGATTTATAAAAAGCTAACTTGACAGGAAAATGTGCGGTCCTTCATGGAAATTCTGACCCATGCGTATGCACAAAAACGGGTAAAATGAGAAATGGCGACACCCCCGGCAGATGTGTGAAACACGTGAAGCTGTCTGAAACTGCAGACCGTTGTGTAGCTAAACAAAATCGAAATACTGCATTAATAATATATACATTTCAGAAAGCCATTCTTACAATCAACAGCCTGTGGTGGAATACAAATGAAATAAAACAAGATTGTAGCCAACTTAAATGCAAACGAAGACATATTTGCAAAAAGAACACTCAAACATGTTCTGTAATTATATTGGCTTGTTATGTAATTCATCCTCATAAGTAATATGGTAAACAGAATTATGTTTAAAATATATCCTTGTCGATGCGTCCGTCTGGCGGAGCAGACATACATTAGATTAGATAGATGTCTTCATTGTCCACTGGGGAAAGTTGTGTTCATAAATGTCATTAGCTACGGAATCATGGTGTTCATTTATATGCCGTTAGTCCGTTTCATTTCCATCCATCAGTTGTTCCATCTTGACGGATGTCTTAACCATTTTGAAAGCTGGAATTAATTCCATTTGCGCATAATTCCATTTACAATTACATGAATACTGACATCTGTAGCTGATCAGATACAATCACCTGCATTATCATAAAAAGCCTTGATGCCAACCCAATGCGTAATGACGCGCAATGGCTGATCTTGCGCTGTTAGAAAATGTTGCAAATGGAAGGATTCGGAGGGAACGCATTTTCAGACAGCAAGAAGACTTGCTGGCAAACGAGGACGAGTGGCACCAAATGAGAATCAAAATGCTTTCATTAATTGAAAGCATTTTCATTCGATCAATGTCCAAATAATTTGCAGACATGTTGCTGTAATGTAACCATTTTTCCCCCACCCGTGGCAGACACACTTTCGCGATGAAGCGCTAGACGCTTTGACATCGACTGATATCTGACTGACCACTTTTTATTTGGGCCACGGTCCGACTTTCTTACAGCGTCTGCAACATTTGCGCACGATTTTATAAATCTGAATATTTCTTTGCATACGCACGTCCTATATTTCGTCCGTACGCCACTTCTGACGCAAATCCACCGCAAAGTTTTATAAATGAGGCCCCTGGTACTTACTGAAAGTTGTTCTAGATAAGAGTGTCAGCTAAATGAAGGTAAGACTGTGTGATGTTTGAGCTTGGAAATGTAAGTTACTTTTTTGATATTGCATTCTAGTTATCAGATGATTTTGATCACGTCACTGTTAACTCAACAAACAATCTTACGTTGGCAGAATGATGAATTTCAAGTTGGTAGAATGAACAATTGTTCGTAAAGATGACAGCATTTTTGTAGTTTGGAAAATGCTTAAAACTTTGTTGGGAAAACATAAAAATGTTAATGCAGACGGTTGACATGGAATTTTGCGTTTTTGCAATCTTTTATTTTTTACAGTGTTCTATCACTGAGGGTTTTGACCAGATCTCCCCCTGAAGCAACTTAGGTAAAAGGCCTTGCCCAAGGACACAACAACATTTGGCCAAGTAGAACCAGCAACATTCAGACTACAAGCCTGATTCCCTAACCACTGAGCCATCTTTATTCATACCTACAGTATCTGCCCAGCATGTCAATGCAACAAGCACTCCACTCTTTGTCAGTGCATAAAATTACCTTTCTCGCAGTACATCACGTGTGCAAATGATAGAGCGCCTCGCACACATCTTCACAATACACAACAACTATATCTCGAGTAGTGATTCTCCTGATTTAATGTGCACAAAACTGAAAGCATTATGCTATATTGATCCTCTAACAACTGCCATCAGAGATCACACCAACAAGCCTTGGTTCTAAGCCAACAATGTGAATTTCATCACAGCAACTCATAATGGGACTCAGTAGTGTGTATGGCACCCACGTGCCAATATGCACTTCCCACAACGTCTGGGCATGATGAGGCGAATGATGGTTTCGTGGGGGATCTTCTCTCAGACATGGATCAGGGCATCAGTGAGCTCCTGGAGAGTCTGTAGCACTACTTGGCAGCGTCGGATGCACCGATACATAACGTCCCAGAGGTTCTCAATTAGATTTAGGTCTGGGGAACATGAGAACCAGTCAATGGCATCAATGCCATCATCATCCAGGAAATGCTTACTCACTTTGTCCACGTAAGGCTGGGCATTGTCCTGCACAAGGAGGAACCCAGGGCCCACTTCGCCAGCGTAAGGTTTGAGGATTGGTCTGAGGATTTCATCCCGGTAACCTAACAGCAGTCAGGGTACCTTTGGCTAGCACATGAAGGTCTGTGTGTCGAGAAAAGTGCAACATTGGCAGACCTGCCAATTCTGGTGTTCTCTGGCGAATGTCAATCGAGCTGCACGGTGCTGGGTTGTGAGCATCATTCCTACTAGGATGTCAGGCCCTCATGCCACCATCATGGAGTCTGTTTCTAACAGTTTGGTCAGAAAAATGCACACCAGGGGGTCTGTGTGACATAGTGGGCTAAGTCACTGTATTGTAGGACTAGCTAGGTCATGATAGTCAGTGGTTCAAGCCTGATTATGGCTTCTCCAACTTTCCCTGGCCCTCCAGAACAATGCAGTACAAATTGGTTTAGTGCTGCCCAGTATTTGATATAGATAAGTTGAATTATCTACCTTGCCACCTAGCTCTGCAGCGACTCCTTGTGTGCAGATCGGGTACCTGTAAATTCAGTCATGGGAGTATTTTGGTGAGCATAAACATCCCATGCATGATCTGAATAAAGGCCTCCGTGTTGGATGAGCAGTGTGAAAAGAATCGTCCGGCTCTGCGACATGTGGTTGGATGAACCATGTGAGCGCCCCTCACCATCCCGTCCAAAGTGCTGCGGAACTGCTGGCAATTCAGGTTCAAAGGAAATTGGGAACTGAGAAAAAATGAGAAAAATCCCAAAACTACACACCAGTAGCCTGCTGGAGTTTGTTAGGTAGGGCTCTGGCAGTGCTCCTCCTGTTCCTCCTCACACAAAGGAGCACATACCGGTCCTGCTGCTAGGTTGATGCCCATCAACGACCCTGTCCAGGTCTCCTTGTGTAACAGCCCATCTACTGGTATCTCCTCCATGTTTTAAAGACTGTATTGGAAGACATAGCAAACCTTCTTGCAATGGCACATATGGATGTGCCATCCTGGAGTAGCTGGACTGCCTGTTCAACCTGAATGCTACCAGTAGTGATAAGGACACTAGTAAAATGCAACACTGAAGAACAATCCATCCGTAAGGATAAAGAGAGTGCCATTGTTTGTAGACACCACCTGCAAAACCTTTCCCTATTTTGGGGTTGTCTTGCTGTTGCCTCTCCAGTGCACCTGTTGTCACTTTCATTTGCACCAAAACAAGTGACATTGATTCAGAATCACTTATGCTTCCTAACTGGACAGATTGATATCCCTGATGTTTAATTGACTTGGTCAATTTTCAAATTGTAACACAAAATGTTTAATGCAGTACATTTTTATACAACATAGTGCATAAAAACCAGGGACGGATTTTAGTTCATGAACACCACTTTTACAACTACTGACTGAAATTATATATCCCTGCAATAAGAGAATTGCTCCTGTAAGCCTAAATTACTCTGGGTAAAATATTATTCTGGTTAAATGTAAAATGTAATGTAAATCTAACTTAATACTATTCTGATTTAAAGTGACACTTTAACTTTACTAAACTTGTGGCTAACAATGTTATATATTGTTAGCCACAAGTTTAGTAAAGTTGTAAAACAACAGGCCCCTGTTTTTTGTAACTATTGTACTATGGAGGAATTTCACGGTCTTTGTTAAATAAATATATACACCATGAAATAAATATATAAAAATATTTATATTTTTAATTTAGATTATCAATAAAAGAAAGAATAAATCACATATAACATATTTAATTATGTATTTCTTCATTTAATTATCTATTTCACAATTTCATACTACATGAATAATGATTTATTTATTTCATGTTTACAGTCATTGTAAAATCTGTCATTATTGAATCCGCATTGAATCTGTCACTTTCACCCATCAAAGTTGGATGGGTGGGCTCTAACCGCTGATTGGTCTGACCACTGGAATGAACAGCCTCCAAGCACCAAGGATTATAGCATTAGCTATTTATTCACGTTGAAGTTCTTCAATGCTTTCAAATATAATTTAATCTATGTCTTGTTCTGACAGGGCCTTCTTGTAGCATCTTCTGCAATGTTTTCGATTTGAGCTCTAAAGATTGCAATATTGTTGGCAGTTTCAATTAATCAGCAGTAGATATCATTTTCCTCACCAAGGCTGTTTCTTAATTCGCATACTACTGTATGTAGTATGCCAGATTAAGATTAATACTTTGTAGATGCAGATGTGCCCATGAGTTTGCATACCCAGGCAGATATTTTGACATTTCTGCATTGGTTTTGACAATATGACTGTTCATGCTAAACATCTTACTCCCATGTAAGGATAGTGAACAAGCCAATAATATCACACAGTTCTTTAACTCTTTTGGAAAATATACTGATAACAGAAATCACCCCAATGGCCCTGATCAAAACTATACATACCCTTGAATGTTTGGCCTTGTTACAGACACACAAGGTGACACACACAGGTTAAAATGGCAATTAAAGTTTAATTTCCCACACTTGTTCCATTTTAAATTGCAATTAGTGTCCGTAAATATTCAATGAATTTGTTAGCTCTCACAATGATGCACTGAGCAGACTAGATACTGAGCCATGGGGACCAGAAAATAACTGTCAAAAGACTTCTGTAATAAGGTACTGGAACTGCATAAAGTTGGAAAAGGATTTAAAAAGCATAGTGGTGGCTCACCGATGTTTTGGGGGTGTGTGAGCTCTAAAGGCATGGGGATCCTTGTGAAAATTATTGGTAATATGAATGCAGCATGTTACTGGACAATCCTGGCAGACAATTTCCATTAATCTGCATGAAAGCTGCACATGAGACGCTCTTGGACATTCCGGCAAGACAAATACCTTAAGCACAAGGCCAAGTTGACCCTCCAGTGGTTACAGCAGAAAAGGGTGAAAATTCTAGAGTGACCATCACAGTCTCCTGACCATAATATCATCGAGGCACTCTGGGGATATCCCAAATGTGTGCTTCATGCAACACGTCCAAAGACTGCATTACCTGGACACATTTTACCTAGATGAATGGGTGGCTATACCACCTGCAAGAATGTGGTGCCTGATAGACAACTTTCACAAATTAATGCACACTTTCATTGATGCAGAAGGAATATTGAGAACTGAGAGAATGCAGACTTTTGAACAGGGGTAATTTCATATATTTTTCTTGCCATATTTTGTTTAATGATTGTGCCATTCTGTAATGACCAGAGATGCCACAATTTAGTGTAATAGATTACTTTACTGGGTTGGGCTGAGTTCACAACTTATGGGAAGTTCCTCAGTATGACCCTAATGACCAGTTAAAAGAAGTTCTGTAATTTTAGAATGTTTCCCATTGTGTAAAGCACTGAAAACTTTTACAGAGGATTTCCCATCAAATTTTAACTTATTTTTACAGTGTAGTCATGTTTTAGTTTTTCATAGATCACTGGTCAATAGGGTCTTACTAAGGAACTTCCCAAAATTTGTGAACTCAGCCCAACCCAGAAAGGTAATCTATTACACTAACTTGCAGCATCTCTGGTTATGACCTATAGTTTAATATGAATTTCATCAGAAATAAAAACAAATTGTATTGCCTGCTCACTCTTTTTTTCCTTAAAATTGGTACATCTATTACCAATTATTCAGAGGTATGCAAACGTTTGAGCACATCTGTAAATAAATAGACTTGACTAACTGTTGTAGCACAAAGATACACATGGTCCAACAAAGCCAGCTAGCTACTGTTTATAAGTTAGTTGCCTTCTAAATAACATCATTAGAACAATGCCTATTGTTGGGCAGCAAAGCAATTGCATGACTAATGTCTATTTTCAAAATGACAGTTACTGACTTGGTAGTATGTCCCAATACTGGCATACTATATACTCAGAAGTATGTACTTTACCATCATTAATGCAATACAAACTTGTAGTAGTAGTATATGAATTGAGATGAAAATGTATTCATGCAGTGCGCCACAGAAGTTAATGCACCAATCAAAAAACAGATTTCAGTAGAGCCTGCCCTTCCAACTTTGATGGGTGAAAGTGAAAGATTCAATGACAGATTCAATAATTACAGATTTCACAATGACTGCGACCATGAAATAAATAAATAAATTGTGAAATATGAAATGTAAAAATAAATAATTAAATATGTTACATGTTTTTTATTCATTCTTTTATTAATAAATTAAATGATATTTTTCCCTTTTTATTCATTTATTTCATGTTGTATATATTTATTTAATAATGTCCCTAAAATTCCTCCATAGAGTACATCATCAAATGGTGTACTATAGCTTCCAATTAATGTAAAGTTTTTAACTCTTGTCTTTGCGGTTCTTATATTTCTTCCTGTAGTTTAACTCTTGCCTTTGCGGTTCTTATAATTCTTCCTGTAGTTTAACTCTTGCCTTTGCGGTTCTTATAATTCTTCCTGTAGTTTAACTCTTGCCTT
>JACXGM010001950.1:26490-50373 GCA_016801145.1 Umbra pygmaea | reverse complement strand
GCTGTTGTAATTGGACTCCAGTTTGTCCCTGTAGTCTCTTTTAGCATCTCTGATGGCCTTCCGTAGGTCATATCTGGCCCTCCTCAGAGCCTCCGGGTCCCCAGAGTTATAGGCAGAGGACCATGCTACAAGCTTGGCACGGACATTACCGTTAACCCAGGGCTTTTGGTTGGGGAAGGTCTTGACATTGACTCGCGGGACGACATCATCTATGCACTTGGTGATGAATGCTGAGACAGAGACAGTGTATTCATCGATGTTGTCACCCGCTGCAACACGGAACATTTCCCAGTCTGTAGCTTCAAAGCAGTCTTGGAGAGTAGTAATGGATTGGTCACTCCATTTTTGAATTGACCGAAAAACTGTTTTTTCCTGTTTAAGACGTTGTCTGTAGGTAGGGAGGAGAAGAATGGAGATGTGATCTGCCTTTCCAAAGGTCCATCACAAATTGAATTTGTCTACGGATTAACATATTTTCTTATGCTGTCTCCTTATGAAATCCTTCAAGTGATGTCTGACCTGGTCACTCAAAAACCTACAGCTACAACACCTCCCATTCTCCAGACCATTATAACACTCCTATTAAATATTTTAAACTGATCTCCTTTACCCATATCATTTTTAAAAAGGCTTCAAGTGTTATAGAAAACAGGGAACAAACACCATTTTGTTTAACAAGGACCTGGATGGCTTCAGTTATCATAGTCGCAAAGCTGTATTATTGATCTAAATGCCACGATAAAGACATCTATAGATTACTTTAAACAAATCTGTCTTGAACAATGTATCCCATATTACTTTGATGTTCGAGTGCCAATCTGAAGTGGAGGCATGCAGAAAACTTATACAAAGGCTCCAATTATTTTTCAAACTTTATTAGAAAATCTAGTTTCAATTTACACAAACAACAGTGTGACATTCAAAACCTAATTTCTCTATTTAGTTTATTTTGTTGTGTATGTAGTGCACATACACTAACTTCCATGTTCTTCACTGGGAACTAGTGACCACTGTGCCACTCAGAGGCCCAAAGCAGATCGTTTTAATGCACAAGTTCAAGTTTGCTTTAATTGTCACATGCACAGGAGACGCAGATGTAGAATGAACATCTTGCAGTTATGATAGGGTGGCTACCTCCAGGTAAGCAGTTAGCAGTTCTAGAAAGATGTCCTTAGATACTGACCAAAAGATTGTTTCTCTTTCTCTGTCTGCTAACATTCATCATTATGGGAGGGTAAGCTGATCTTAAATCTGTACCTCTCAGAAATACCGAAGACAATTGTAGCCAGCGAATCAAATGCACTATTAATTAAATCTATTTCCAGGGGCAACGTATAATTACAAACCAAAATGGGGACGGGAGATAAATTAGCCCCAGACACCATGTCAAATAAATCAGGGGTTTTCACATTTCAAATTCCCTGAGCTCCACAGGGAAATGCTGGGACCAAAGAAAATGTCCAACTTAATCAGTCATGATCCTATTTTTCACTAAATAACATATTGATTTTATTATAGGCCTTCCTAAAGTATGACATGGGTAATATTGTTTTTTATAATTCAGTTATTTAATTTGTGATTTGTTTCCAACGGTTTTAATTGACACGTGCTGCGTTGATGGTTGACTTTGAGGAGGCTATGGGAATAGCCAGCAAAGTGGGGACATTCCCACACAGTGGCTGCTGCTAGGTTTATCAATATGCCATATAATGACATAAGTACTGATCTCACAAGCATTGAATGTCCACTTTTAGAGCTGTATTTTCATTTCTATACTGAAATTGGATTAACACCTAAATATCACAACTAAATATAGCTATTTCTGTTTGGATATTTTCTTAATTTGAAATACTATTAGACATTATTCAATATTATAGCACTAAATCTATTTGGTGTAAGTCTTATCCACACATCAGATACTGCTAGACCCTACCTGCAGAAAATGAATTACATTATCTCTCCAGTGGGAAGATTCAGTTTTCAGCGCATTTAGTTTAGAGTAACAAGCGTGCCAGAGATCTGAGGGAGATTAGCGTTTTCCTGTGAGAACATATTGATGGATGTCATACTAGTCTATGGTAGCAATATAGATGACCAGGACAGGAATCCAAGCAAAGTGCTACAATCAAAAAGTCTAAAGCTGAACAGAGACACGTTGGTAAGTCAGAGATTCAGTTGTTAAATAATGTGATCGTGCAGAAGTTATGAAGCTGGATGACAGCTAAGTAAAGCAATCTACCAGATAGCCAGCCCTGCAAATGCCACTGAGCTTCGCCAAATGCTGGGACTTGAGAACAACATGTGTAAATTCTTCCCTAGTTTATCTTCTGTACTCCTCGCTATCTCAGAGCTGTTAATACATTTGACAGAGAGCATGTGAGGAGACTCCCCCAGGAGCAGGCCTTTTGCAGTCAAATGTTGGCATACAGTAATCAGTGAGGACATGAGGATGTCCGGCCTAGGGGCTGCACTCTGACAGAACACGTGGGGTGGACAGTTCTGGTCAACTGCTGACACACTATCAGATACTGAGTACAGAAATGCACACATTGATCCAGAGTGCCTGGCAAATGTGGCAAATGTGTGAGCATCCGAACACTTACCGGCACAGACTGCAGTGTTGTCAGTTGTGTTCTACAAACAGGCTATAAGTCACTGGTTCCACTGATCAAAATGTACAACCTGGAATGAGCAACACCCCTGGTGTCAACATTTGCTTGTGATGTCCCATGTATTTCAATGTGAAAGTAGTGCATGTTCCTCAGAAGAAATTAGTGCACAGTAAAAATGTCAGTGTTAAATTAAGGTCCAGATTGAACAATATTCTTTCAGCCATACATTTCATTTTACGTTTAAATCATCACAGACTAGACACAAACAATATACAGGCTGCATAATTCTAACCGGCCTAGTTAGTGCTTTAACCCTCCTTGGTCTATTGACGCTCTAGAGATTATCTCATGAACAGTACATGCTAGCCACTTGGTACGGTGGAAAAGAAGAGAATTAAATGCAAATAATGAGTGGTGGCTCATCTCTGTGGGTTCATCTGAGCCAGAGATATCGCGCCTCTAAGTCGACGATGGTCTTTCTATTTTACTAAAAATATCACCGACAGGAAGTAGGAAGTGAAAATGACAAAATAACAAATTTACAATGATGTAGGACATCATCCTGCATAAAACAACAATTTTTGGAGTTGGAATTTAGCTGGGTTTTAAAAACGTATAGAAATCTATAGAGACATGATTGTATGGCCTCCAAACATTGCACACTGGTCCAGGACCGCTGGGGGCTTGCCAATAAGCAATAAAAAGCCTTATTCATTATAGATAACATGCTTTTACATGCAAAAAACATTTTTTGGGGGGGATAAATATTTAATAAAACATAACATTCAATGAACCAGGATGTTGGATTTCATTCATCCATGTTGTAGCCATGGGTCTTCTGAATCCAAAATCATAAGGCACTTCACTGTATGTCAAAGTTTGACCTTTCTAGAGGCCAAAAGTCAACTGTGTGCCTGGCGGAATAAAGCCCCCCAACACCCTGGAGGGTTAACAGCAGTCAGGGTGCCGTTGGCTAACACGTGGAGATCTGTTTGACCCTCCAAGGATATGCGTCACTGACCCACCGCCAAACTGGTCATGGCGGATAATGTTGCAGGCAGCATAGCATTCACCATGGTGTCTCCAGACTCTTTCACATCTGTCAGTGCTCAGTGTGAAACTGTTCTCTTCTGTGAAGAGAGTAGGCTGGCGGACCTGCCAATTCTGGTGTTCTCTGGCGAATGCCAATAAAGCTGCACGGTGCTGGGCTGTGAGCACAGGTCCCACTAGAGGTCTTCAGGCCCTCATGCCACCCTCATGGAGTCTGTTTCTGAGTTTGCGGAGAAACATGCACAGCAGTAGCCAGCTGGAGGTAATTTTTTCAGGCCTCTGGCAGTGCTCCTCCTGTTCCTCCTCGCACAAAGGAGCAGATATCGATCCTGCTGCTGGGTTTATACCCTTTTATTGTCCTGTCCATGTCTCCTCGTTTAACAGCCCGTCACCTGGTATTTCCTCCATGCTCTTGAGACTTTACTTGGAGACACAGCAAACCTTCTTGCAATTGCACATTTGGATGTAATATATAGATTAACTCCAATATAAATACTTTTTCGCACATTTTATAAATCTAATTACTACGAGGAGATTTTAAGCATACATATAACAGATAACACTAAACTGAACACACATCAACATGGGACAATGAACAACAGCGCAATCAAGCACCAACAGGGACTAAATACCCTTGAACATGAATGATTGAGATCCGGTGTCCGTGGTCAACGCACATCTCAGAAATTCACCCAAATTTTGTTCTTAGGGAACTAATTTGAAAACATGAATTACGTTATATGCCAACATATATATATTTTTTTTATGTTTCAGCTGCACATTATACCATTAGGCTACATTAGTCCTGCTGTTACGTTGCACCCTCATGTTTCATTGCGGCGAATTCATGCCAGGATTCATGTGATCATGGAACATTCCAGATAGTCCATACATTCCATAGTGATTGATTGTCATTTCAAATGTTCACGGTTAAGTTTAGGGTTAAGGTTAGGCATGACGTTGCTGAGGTCAAAGTTTAGATTAAGATTAGGGTTAATATTACAAAACACTTGGTTCAGGACCGGTTCAAGACCAGCAAAGTGTTGGTGCCGCTCTGGAACCAGTTTTCCTGGCCGTGAGCCAGTTCTTTGGCTGTCGAAACTCAAAGAACTTGTTTGAGTGTAGGCATTCGCTCCGAACCGGCCCTCAAAATGCTATGATGGAAACGGCAATTAAAAGTCCGGGTGGACCAGAACACAGAAAACTGGAACCACTGACTCTCAGGCTCCATAAAGGGTTATATGTTTCAAGTTTGTACAGTGACAAAATAACTGTCCAATACTTAGGGAGAGCACTGATTTCTGTAGCTGTGTGGCCAAATGTTTTAATATTTGTCTGAGATACAAAAACAAAGATACTTCATTACTAATCTACCAAACACTGGTGGCATATTCTGTGTAGACATAAGCACATTTTCCCATTAAGTGGGACACGCAAAGATTTTGTTCACACATTCCTTATGAAGCCCTGTGGATATATGGATGGAGACGTGGGAGGGAGACTCAGCACAGGTCTTATAGCACTAGGACTAATTGCAGAGGTCTGTTGGAACGTTATGAAACACTTTTGGCAGGCCTCATGGTATGAGACTAATGTGTAATGTGGAGAAATATGGTGGTGTTAAGCCTATATTTGTGCGTTCAGACTGTACATTTAAGCACATGACAGAAGAAAAGGTAACACCACTGTTCCACTGTAAACATCCAGATGAGCATGCTGTATGTTAACACAGAGCTAGTGAAAGGGCCATACTGGGTGCACAGGACTTTAAATGTTATGGTAGCAGGAATATTTATGTTTTATGAAAAATGTATTTAGGCTTATTTCATGTATTTCAATATGTAATACAGTTGGAGGAAAGGGTAGACAAAATGTACTCACTGGAAAGGGCTTCGGTTAAATCATTTAATTCAAACAACATGGTACATTGAATGCAACATCTGTAAATACATCCACCATTGCAAAGACAGGTTATGTATCAAGTTAAGATCAACAGAGAATGAAGGAACATTTCATCTGTCAAAAGACGGCAAGGGAACATTGTTTCCATAACTTCAGGAAGGACTTAGTAGACGCCTGCGAATCATCATCGTCATTATCATTCCTGGGTCTTCTCATGTTTGACAACAGATTGTTCGGTACAGAATAGAAAATAAGACATGATTACATTAACTCAACACACACAATACCTACGTTTATGTTCACCAGAGCTAATAAATAGTAACTATGGAGAATTAAATGTGTTAAACATTAAGTAGTAGGAAACAGAACAGCTTGTAAAATGGTACGAGATTGAGGGGAACTGTTCAGACTGTCCAGATGTAATAAATGTGTCTTTCAACACAATCTAACACCTGCAAAGTGTCCAGCACTCACAGTTGCAAATCACTTCCTGAAAATGAAGAATTCTAACACCAGAATAATTTCTCTTGTTAAATGGTCCCGCACTCACAAAAGTGATGAACTGTAACCACACTGTAACTACAGCTGAATACCTCAACCTCTGCCCTCTGGTCATGTCTTACAGACATCATTTTTTATGATTTCAGGAGAAACCAGATGTTTTAGTGACATACAGCAACTCTGTTGTCCATTTGACAGTTTCAAAATCAATATATCTAGGTATTTTAGTGGTAAATCTATTTTTTATGCTCCAAACCATTAACCTTTTTTATGATATTTGTAACCTAAAGGCATTTCCGTCTCAAAGGAGGGGTTCTATAATTGATTATGACAGTTAGTGGTGGACCACAAAGGTATACCGATAAATGGGCTGTGAGCAACCAGCATTTTGTGGTTGACATAATGCAAATTTAACAATGGGTTTGACAGTCAAGCTACTGTAAGTCAGTTACAGTGTATTTCAATGTAGTTGTCTTACACTGTAAAAGAAATCCATGAAAAAAACTGTAAAAAAGTACTGGTAATTTCCTTCAAGACAATAACAGAAAGTACTTTTTACTGTTTTTTCACAGATTGTTTTTACAATGTAGTTACCAGGGCTTGTGAAGCAAGAGTCCTCAGTTCCAATCTTCTAATTATTTCAAAGCCTTAAACCAACTTTGCTTTGTATGGTTAAGCTATTCCAAGTTCAAGTCATTAAATTTGTTTTTAAGGAGATATAACAATTAACTTCACTTTTAAAGTTAAAATCTAGATGTTCATATACCTCTGTTAAATGTGCTATTTGTAGAATTTCAGCCAAAATAATGGAACTACATTCTCTTTCCACCTGAACAGCTTACAAACACCAAAACACTATGCGTATGGATGGGATAATATAATGTATTCCTTACATTATGCAGTGATATGTAACAGCGACGGACTGGCCAGTCTGGATTTTGGGCAGATGCCAGAGGGGCCGCCGGCGGTTTTCATCCCCAGTCCGTCACTGTATGTAACTAAGAAAACACTGACTAAAATATATCAATTATATTTCAAAAGGGAGCAGTGCATGCCTGTTGACAAACACTGTGGAGGCACACATCCTATGGCAAAATATGAACTGCATAGTGTAGTTCTTTTTTCTGATTTAAATGTTCTACAGCTATTGGAATCTGGTCACTGAAAGAGAAAGTAGTTCTGTTTTCACTTTGTAGAAATTCTACACAGTACACCTTCAGTAGACTGGCTAGGCTATAGTTTAGCCCAGAAATGGTAAATAGCAAATCCATGCCTCCCATTTGTAAAATCACCTATGAACTGCTTTCTTTACCAAGAATGCACACATTATCAGAAAAGCATTGCACTCTGGCTTTCTGACGATTGTAAGTCCTCAACATCATGTGAATGTTCTGTTCTGAAAGTTGGTTTTGTGCATGCCAAATCACTATGTTTTTAACGTTCAGATTTTGAGCTAGATGTGTGTAAAGTATAACTAGAATCGGAATCATAGCTCCATGAATTTCTAATTAAAATCAATTGTTTCTGATGACACAGACCTATTGTGGCTCAACAGCACCACTTTTACAACTACTGGCCAAAAATCACAGAATGCGTCTTTAAAATATCCAAGGTCATAAAATGATTTTCACCAGAAGATGTTAGTGGAAAAGACCGGCAAATGTGTTGGCAAACTGAGTGTGAAGCTGGTGCCTTCAGACCCATATTTGTTCATGTTTACACAGATTCTGTCAGCACTGTTCTGTTTAGCGTCTGCAGATGTAGCACCTCTAGCTGAGTGCGTGTCGGGCTGTAGTGGGATAATCATAATGCGAGGATGACTCGTCTCTGTCTCCTTGTCTTTCTTTCACTCTCACCACTTTTGCACTCTTAATTTGTTTTGCTCTCTCTTGATCCTTTGATTTGTCTCAATGTTTTTCCCCTACGCCAATTTCTGTTATGTGCATTACACATTAATTTCGGAAATATAGTCACCCTTCCAGCAAGCACCTCAAGTATGCAAGTCCTCAGGCCCGTTTGTCCCTCCTTTATTTCCTGCTACAGCTTCATGACCCACACTATATTTAGATAATGAGATTGAAGTGATGTCTCTTTTTCTACTGTTGTTGTGTGGGTCGCTGGTTGTCAAGGGGATTTCTATCCATCTGACCTCCTGTGTCACACTGTTTATGAATAATGGGTTATTTGTTGTTTATTTACTGTCACTCCTCCTTCAGGACAATGAGTAATTAGCAGAGTTTGGCAGAACTTTGTGTCTGCATACCTTTCAATGTCCTAGCTCTGTACAGAGAAACATTGAATAGATTAAACATGGTCAGCCTGACCTTTTAGTCATGCTAACCTACATTTCGCCTTGTGCTTCAAAAAAGTAAATAATGTGGCGATGTAGAATGTGCCTATTGTATAGCAAAAAAAATGTACAGACTACTGCCAATGTACTGTGCAACCGGAAAGTGTTCACAGCGCTTACTTTTTGTTATGTTACACCCTTATTCCGAAATGGATTAGATTAATTAATTATCTCAAAATTCCACAAACAATACCCCATGATGACAATGTGAAAGAAGTGTGTTTGAAGTCTCAGCAAATTTATTAGAAAAAAATGAAAGTATTTACAGCATTTGCCATGACACTCAAAATTGAGCTCAGGTGCATCCTGTTTCCACCGATAATCCTTGAGATGTTTCCACAACCTGATTGGAGTCCACCTGTGGTAAATTCAGTTGGTGGACATAATTTGAAAAGGCAGACACCTGTCTCTATAAGGTCCCACAGTTACCAGTGCTTGTCAGAGCACAAACCAAGCCATGCATTACAGGGAATTGTGTGTAGACCTCAGAGACAATATTGTATCGAGGCACAGATCTGGGGAAGGGTACAGAATACAATCTTCAGAATTGTAGGTACCAATGAGCACAGTGGCTTCCATCATACGTAAATGGTAGAAGTTTAGAACCACCAGGACTCTTCCTAGAGCTGGCTGCCTGGCCAAACTGAGTGATTGAGGGAGAAGGGCCTTAGTCGGGAGGTGACCAAGAACCTGATGGTCCCTCTTACAGAGCTCTAGCATTTCTCTGTGGAGAGGAGAACCTTCCAGAAGAACAACCGTCTCTGTAGCACTCCACCAATCAGGCCTATATGGTTGTGGCCAGATGGAAGCCACTCCTCAGTAAGCGGCACATGAGAACCCACCTGGAGTTTGCCAAAAGGCACCTGAAAGACTCTCAGACCATGAGAAACAACATTTTCTGTTCTGATGAAACAAAAATGGAACTATATGGCCTGAATGGCAAGCATCTGGAGTAAACTAGGTACCGCTCATCACCTGGCCAATACCATCCCTACATTGAAGCATGGTGGTTGAAGCCTCATGCTGCCGGCATGTTTTTCAGCAGCAGGAACTGGGAGACTAGTCAGGATCGAGGGAAAGATGAATGCAGCAATGAACAGAGACATCCTTGCTGAAAACCTGCTCCAGAGCACTCTGGACTTCAGACTGTGGCAAAGGTTAATCTTCCAACAGGACAACGACCCTAAACACACAGCCAAGATAACAAAGGAGTGGCTACAGGACAACTCTGTGAATGTCCTTGAGTGGCCCAGCCAGAGCCCAGACTTGAACCTGATTGAACATCTCTGGAGAGATCTGAAAATGACTGTGCATCGATGCTACCCCTCCAACCTGATAGAGCTTAAGAGGTCCTGCAAAGAAGAATGGGAGAAACTGCCAAAATATAGTTGTGCTAAGCTAGTAGCATCATACTCCATAAGACAAAGTATTGAGCAGAGGCTGTGAATACTTATTTACATGTGCTTTTTTGTTTTTTATTTTTAATACATTTGCTAAGATTTCAAACACACTTCATTCACATTGTCATTATCGGGTATTTTTTGTAGAATTTTTAGGGAATAATAATAAATTTCGTAATATCAAAATTGGAAAAAGTGAAACGCTGTGAATAATTTCCGGACGCACTGCATCAAAACTCTAGGATGTTCCCCTGATGCTCAGTGCTGTCTGTAAAGAAGCCATCAAGATGTACTGTTTTATGAAAAGTATTGTTGTCAGGGCTTACAATAATAATAAAAATCATTAGTTGCATTGTTGCTTAAAATGAAAGAATTTAGGATCAGCACCCCCTGGGCACAGGGTGTTGTATAGATGTCTTTTCAATGTCTTTACAACCAAAAAGAGACCTTTATGACGTCTTCTCAACGTCCTGTGCCCAGTGGGCATATTCACAATTTCCATCTGTGAAGTAACATTAGTTAAATTTCAGCAGATCCAACCACAGTAAGTAGAGTCAGGTATAGTTTAATAATTTACAGTATTAATGTAGAGCGAAGTAAAGTGTTGTACATTGTAATGTAGTACGTTATTATAGTGATGTACAGTACAGTTTGGTGCACTACCGTAATGTACTGTACACTCCAATAAAGTACAGAAATATACAATAGAGCAGAAATGACAGTACAGTATTTTTCAGTACTTTAAAGAACATTTCACGACAGGAGGAAACTGTATGAAGGAGAATCGAGAGAAGGAAACAAGGAAAGGGATGCAAATCTGCAGACCAGTAGAAAAGGTTCAAAACTCCTTGCACACTATTCTTTCCACAAACTCTGGTTTTGCCCCAATCCCTGATGCTTCGATATAAGAGCTAAAAATGTGTCCGTTTCCTGCTTTTTCCAGCCTCCCAGCATCTGGTAAAGTAATAAAAAATCGAACTCCTTTAGAGAAGAAAAAAAACTCAGGATTATAGATGACAAAACCATGAAATCCCCCATAACATTATACTCTGATAGATGTGGGGTCTGTTTTATAATGTGTTTTATATAGGGCAGCTATTCACCACATGGATATCTGTACAGTTAGGTAGTGCATGAATGGATTTGATACGCTTGTTTTAAATAATGATGTTGTGGGGAAGAAAGTCAAAATCAGGGATTACTTAAAGGTTCTTTAAGGTGTATTTAGCAACTTACATGCATCCTGGATGAAACTGCCTTCAGTTTTGTGTGGTTGCTCATAACTTGTCTGTGTTACACTAGCAGAGATTGGGGAAGAAGTGAATAAGATGTGGGTGCGCTGTAGCATCTGTGGGAAGATCAGCCTTGGTTGTGGCCAGGTGTGTTTGCACATGCTGATGTAGGCTTTCTGTTGTTCTCCGCACCTGAGGACTTACCTGCATTTTGCCTGCATATGGAGATAAGGCAAATAATGGTTTGATCACAATTTCATCAATGGAATCTGTGTGAAGACGAGGATAAGATGTAGGGATGCAGATGGAGATCTGTTGCACTGTCCCTTTAATCAGACACATAATAGCTGGGTCTTTTAACCACTTTTCCATCATGCTGAATTGTCCGTAACTTTTCTCAGACATTAACTCCACTGAAAGTCTACCGTGACTCCATAAAAAAGTATTGCCTTTTCGCCTGTCCTTCCCTTCTTTCCCGTTTTTCCCCCCACATCATCGGTCATGGTGACTAATTATCTCCTGCAGAGTCACTCTCTCCCTCACTCTTTCTAATGAGTTGCCATGCGACAATACATTCTAAATGTAAGGCGTCAGCTACAGTAAGACCGATGGATATTGAGGGTGAGAAGGTGGAAAGACAGGAGTGGGGTAAAGTGACAGCTATTTAAGGGCTGCCATTTGGGAATGGGGGTCTGACCAGAAGGCTTCTCTCAGTTTAAAAGGCATTTCAATCACCTCTCTCTTCCTTTCCCGCTCTCGCTCTCAGGCTTGGAAACTCTCTAGACTAGACGTGAGAAGAGCAGCCGTCTAGAAGCTTGTCGGGGCAGAGGGGCTTTCCGGAACTGAAGCATCATCAGGTTTGAAAACAAGGAGAGTTTGCAGGAATTTCCAGGTGGACATCATATTATTCCAGTTACTGAATGTGTTGGGTTCCAGCTACGCAATTCACTGAATGAGAGCTTCCGAAGGCTGTGGTGGAGAAGCTTTTCTAAAGGTAAGTACAGGAGAAATATTTATCTAGATAAAACTGATCTTGTGTCTATGAATGAGACGTTGCTGCCATTTGGATAAATAGTGACCAAAGTTAATTTGTGCATATTTAGCTATTTAAAATGTGCTTTTTCCCTATCTTCTTGACAGTCAATTCTGATTACTGATGTGTAGGTTTCGTTGCTCTGAGAATGTGTTATGACAATCAATTCAATTGCCCAAGTCATTTTGATATCTTTACATTTACGAATCTGTTAATGACAACCCCTGCATTGCATGTGCAATGATCGACTGACTGATCTACGTATGACATAATTCATTACATATATAAATTAGCAATACATGAACTCAAATATACAGGAGTGTGTTTCATGTATACTGAATGTATGTTTTCTTTGTGCAAGGCTTTTCATTATTTAGAGACTTTTCCCATGACTCAACTTTGCTTCGTTACTAAAGGACACCAACTGTGGTTTATAAGGAATGATTTTAACATCCTTTATGTATGCTGCTCATTCTGAAACCAGTTGTATCAAAAGCGTTTGGTCATTGTGATGTAAATGGAGGTTTGGGATCCAGAGAGATGACAGCTATGTTGACTGACGAATGACAGAACATGTGGAGTAGTTATGGGCAGGCACCTTTAAGCTACAGCGCTTAGAGCCATTGCATGATGTGAAAAGGGAAAGAAGCCAAATCACTTTCTCCAATATCGGCAAATTGTAGATCTGCGAACAATTGTGAAAATGTGAGTGTACGTCTGCGCGTCAGTGTTTGAGACATGCAGAGATGTGTGTGGCCAATTGACATGTCCCCCCAAGTTTAGTTTTTTCTTTTGCAGTCTGGTAAATAGTCGTTAGTTCATGGGCAATTATGACCTGGTTTTCCATTAGAGAGACACAGCAGGAGCAGGAGTCGTTGAAGCATTGGAGTCGTCTTATGCATTGGAATTGTGAGTTAAAGACAGGCACATTGCTTATTGATTTCTTTACAAACCTATTTGCTCTGCTGAATTGGAATCGTACACAATTGTCGTATCTTTCTTTATTGTCCTTAGATCTATATATGAAATAAAGGGTTCTTTTTCAATACATATTCCTTCAAAAGGAAAGATGTGTTATAGAGAAAATAACATTTTAATAGAAGGAAGATTCTTGAAATTAAATAATTGTTGCTACCATACTTTACTGAGGGTTCAAGGACATACCTTCTACAAACGGTTCTACCTAGTCCAAAAATGTTCCGTTACCAATTCTCTCTTTGTATTATTGTACACCAGGTAAAATAATGATTTCATGAGGTATAGTATTTCTTAAATCAGGGGGGACCCACTGAGATTATGGTGACGAGAACCTCAACTGGGATCTGCCAATATAGGTAATTTATGTATTGCAATCAGGGCTTTTGTAAAGTGGTTCACTAAAGTCTCCAGTCATTAGGATAAAGTTTAGGAAACATATTGGTCACTTTCACAGCGTAAGATACTCTACATTCACACTTTATTCAGAATTGCCATTGTCTGTTTTCCTAAAGGTCTAGAATTTAATGTGGTTGAAACTTAAGTGCTAATTTAAACACAGGAAAAATTTCAAGGGCTTGGAAGTATCACAACTTTGCTAAATTAGGCTAATATTATTTAGTAGAAAACTTTGTTGCTATCAAATGCACTAATGTCAATGTTAGCAGTCAGTAGATATTTTATAGCTACAGATTTTGACAATAGCTAGCAAAAATAGGGGATAAGGTTATACTGCCCCCTAAGTCAATTTGGTGATGTCAAAATGATGTCAAAAGATATAGCTATTATTTACTGTCCTTCTTTAGAGATGGTATCGTGTTTTCAAGCCCTTCCTTGTAGACCAAATTTGCACCAGTTTATGTTGAGGATACATCAAGCAGAATGTTCAGATCAGCCCAAAAGCAATGTTCAAAACAGTATTGTGGCAAAACTTGAATACATTTTCTGCAAACTCCAGGAAGACCCCAATAAAACCTTGATCCATTCTGCATGACAGGAGAATTTTCATAACAGCTGTTTCTTTCTCAGGTTTACACTTAAAGCCCATGTTCACAGTTTTGTCCTCTGCAGCATGCGCAGTAATACTTAGACTAATATGTAGATGAGTGAAAATCATTGCTTTTGAATTTTTACTGTAAAAATCCAACTGCAAATGTAAGGCAAACAATGTAAGGCAAACAAGCATTGAAAGAAACTGAGGGAGTCTTTCTCCCCAAAAAACAAAAGTCATGAAAGGCATGTAATCTATTTGACTTGTCAAACATTTGGGTAGGACATCTGCTAGTTACTCCATAGTCCCTGTTTGGGTTGTAAGGTAAAGGTATGGGTGGATTTATGGCTCCTCAGCCATGGGGTTAGCAGAAAAAAGGTGCAAAATGGGGCCGGATGGGCCTCTGTCACGGTCATGTATGTGAACATTAGGGGAGGGGTGCAGGTTAAGGGAGAGCATGGGGATGGACAAACATCTAAGGGAAACAGCTGGTTTAGGGACCCCACTTTGCCTCAGGGTCAGTCCAGAGTTTAGAGAAGGTATTTTCTTGTCACTTTGGCCCCTACTCTGCAGAGAAACCAGAAGGTGAATGTAACACCTAGAACTGTTGGTCCCATTGAATTACTAATTTTAAAATTAAAAGAAAAAAGATTATAGCACTACTGTACTTATTTAGACTAATCGAATAATGATCATAAAAAATAACGTGTCCATGTGGAGAAGTTTTTTTTATTTCCTACGCATTCAGGATCTGCATCTAGGAGCACATTGACTTTGATACCATGGCTTTGCATTATAAATCTGCACAGGAGTCTAGACAGGCTGTGTAAGGATTGCGTGTGCAAGCAGATGGCTTAGTATGGCTAGTGGAACATTTTCACTGCCTTAACTTTCTTGGGGAGCTGCCAGTGAAGCAGTAGTAAATCTACTGTGAAATCCTGCCGAGCGTAAAAACATACATGCTAGTAAAACAAAACATTTGACCCCGTGTGATTATTCAGCCACATCCTCATTATTGTATTCAATAAATCTTAGTATATTTTTTTCAAAGAATAATTTGTGGATCTGTAGTAATGTATGCAATTCAGAAATGGAGTGAAGTCTTTCATTTGAAATAATGTGCCATTGAAAATGTTTGCACAGGCACTGTGGACAGAATTTGCCCTCTTAGACCAAATAGGAAAATAATTTTCCTGCAAGAATACTATTTTTCAAACACAACTTGGAGTTCAACTGCAAGATGCAAATTAGTTATTGTAGCAGGGCACACTGGTTTAGTAGTTTCATCACATTGCAGATAGAAGGGATGTAGTCTAATGACAATTAAACATTGCATACTGGGTGTGTATACTGTATGTAGAATAAATCATATAAAGGAGAAGAATGTGTGTACAGCTAGCTTTGTTAATATGTCTTACTAGTTTGGTGGTATTTACAGAAATGGTATTTACTACCAAGCCCAACCCAGAAATTGCAACACCTAAACTTTGCCAAGCATTATTGGGACTAGTTGGAAGGATTTGCTGTAGTCAGATACCAAAGAATATATTTTTGGGCCATGCACACCATCTAAATGTTTGGAAATAAAACGGGAATGCATAGAAGGAAAATAAAAATATAAAGTGAGGGATCATTGATGGATCTGGGCTGTTTTCATACTGTTCGTTTCACTGTTGTACTAGTTGTATAGGGGCTCTAGTTAAGATCTATGACATGGTGAATTCCACCAAGTACCAGGATATTTTAGTGACAGTGGCTATAGCCCTCTACTGGCGTACAAACGGGTGGGTAGAGTACAGAATAAAAGTACTTTTCTGGGTTCGGCGAAGTTCACACATTTTGGAAAGTTCCTAATTAAGACCAAAATGACCAGGTAAAAGAAGTTCATAGGTAAAAGAAGATTCACCAGTGATCTATGAAATGAAAACAATGAGTAAAAAATGACTACCTATGGTGATTGGTCAGTAATGAACTCCCCTTACCAGGTTATGTTATGTTGTAACTGTGAACTTCCCGGGTGAACCCAGCAGAGTATTTTTACTCTGCACAGCTAGCATTCACTGTTTAAGTTACTTTTAAGTGTAATGGAGTGGACTGATTACTATGACAGGAATATACTATATCATCCACGAAATCTTGAAATCTTAAGTTGTTATTAAAAAAGTAAAGGTTAAATATGTTTGTTGCTATTGCCTGAAAGCAGGGTTATCTACATAGTCTTCAGTGGATAATTATTATTTCTGTACCCAATTAAAGCCTGAATTCCTGAAAATGTCAACTTCCGCCGTGAGTCTCTATGGACATTTCCACAAGTCAATTATCCAAAACACAAGTCAAAATCAACAGAGAATTGCATTTTTAATTACATTTAGCTAAATTTCATGATGCCTATGCTTCTTGAGTTGACTGTTGCTAACCACAGACAAAAGTGTTAATATAATGTTGTTAACTAGCTAGTCATTTTTCATTACTGGCTAATTTGATCTAAAACCCATGCTGGCTGACAAACTGGCGTTATAGCAAGCTAGCATTCAACTTGTGACTGTTCTAAAAAAAGTTGATTATGTAAATATGTGTAGTGCTAGTAATTCGGATAATGTTTTACTTGTCCATTGCTTATATGCCAGCTAAAAGCAAACAGAGGAGCTACCTAAATTTGTTAGCATTTTGAAGCAAGCAATCAGCCGTTTCTTTTTGTAACAGCTGGGCTTGTTCCAGATCATAAGTGGCCTGCACTTACCTGAGTTTATGACAAATTAGTTTAACATTGAACATTTTATTTGAGAAACCTTAGGTTTTTCAAAATGCCAGTGGAAACAGGGCTTAAGTGCAAAGAATCCCCATCAGTATAAACTGCTTGGACAATCAACCTGTGGCTTCCTATTTATAGGAAAACATTTTTTAAAGAATATAGAAATGAACAAACACGCAGATGCACAGAGTCGGCAGCCATATCTGGCACCCACCAGTAAGGAACTGACAAGCTGTTTACATCTTAGTGTCTCAAGATCGATTTTTCCTAAGAGATACACCCTGCCGTGTTGCATTCCAACCGTTACCATAGTTATGGTGTTATGAATTACAGTGAGAAAACTGTAGACACCCTGGACAACAGATTATACTCAACTTGATTGTCACTAAACGGAATGCTCAAACCCAGTTGGCTGTGCCTGTGTGTAGGTGGTAGTGATGGGTGATAGCGCCGGTAAGAACTTTCCTCTGTCAACTTCAAATGGAATCTGTGAATTGCAAGGTTAGAGATGCAAAACCCAAACCATGGTAAGAGTGTATGAAATAATGTCTCATTTTCTATTGTGTTTCAGTTGTGCTACATAGAGCAATAGAAGGCAGGTGATGTAGGCAAGTTGCAGCAATGACCTGGGGGGGAATGTTACGGGTGTAGCAGGAGCAATTAGGGTTAATGTGTTTTTTAGTGTGCATCCAAATAACCGAAACCTGTTCTGCGTGACTGAGGTTGTTTCAGGTTGCTTGCTTCCAAGCAAAACCTGGAGCAGTTTGTTTCAAGTCAGAATGCAATCGACCCAAATATAGGAAGTGACCCAAAAATGCTGTTGTCTAATCATTTAACTGCTAAAGACTTGCCAAAATGAAATGTATATCCATCGTCGTAGGAACATAGAAAGGCTGCAATTTTTATGCCTGATGGCAGTCCATCTGCTCTGGAAGTGCATCAATAAAATATTATTAAGTAGCTACACACAGCCTTGAGAGTTGTTCATTCCCAGTGTTTTCATGGCAAGTTGTCTGGTACAAACACCAAAGCATGATCAGTGGTGTTTTAAGCGTATTACAATCAAACAGTTTACATTACATGTCAAGATGTACGATTCCTTTCTGTGAAGGGGACTGAATTTCTATTTTTGACAAATATCTGGTCAATGACAAAAAGATATTTCTGACTTGGTTTCCAAAATTTGGTCAACTAGAATTCTGGCAAAGTGAAACCCTATTGGACTAAATAAGAATGGCACAAAAACATTCAACTATACAGCGATTCGGAATAAGAAAACAAACTAAAACTAAAAAACAAACAGTTATACTCACTGTATAAAAAGGTGAAATAACCTTTGTTAAATACTTAAAATGTGCCGTTTGGATTATGAGGATAACTATTAGCTACTGGACAATTTACTATGTTGTCCCTCACATCCTTGGACAGCTCTTTGTTCTTTGCCTTGGTAGAGAGTTTGGAATCTGATTGAATGCTTTTTCTATGGACAGGTGTCTTTTATACGGGTAACAAGCTGACATTAGGAGCACTCCCTTTAAGGGGATCAAATACTTATTTCACTCATTGTAATGCAAATCAATTAACGTTTTTGAAATGCATTTTTAGGAATTTTTGTTTTGTTATTCTGTCTTTCACTGTTCAAATAAACCTACCATTGAAATTATAGACTGATAATTTCTATGTCAGTGGGCAAATGTACAAAATCAGCAGGGGATCAAATATTTTTTTCCTCACTGTATATATACAGTATATGTTGTGTATTTCAAGTTATCTGGTGCAACTGTATTTGGGATCAAACTTTTCAGCTGTTAGGTTGCTTATTCTGAGAAAGGTATCAGCAGCCTGGGACATGCAAAGAAAGCTCATTATAAGCCTAAGGGCTAACAACGGTTTTGTTTGTATTTTCTTTTTTAAGTCTGCCCAACTCTGGACTGGACTTGTGCATTAATGCCTTGATCTTAGACTAGGCAAAACAGATGTCCCGAATCTAGTGCCAACATTCCTTGTCCCTCTTTTCCATGTGGAAAAGTTCCCACCATGCCAGGACAGACGAAGGGTAAAGAATCTAGAGAAAACACTGACATTTATTTAAATTTCCTTCCTCAACAACACCACCAAAATGTCCCATTTTGAAAGGTGATGTCTTTAAATCAACCCCATTTGGGGTACACTTGACAGAGGTCGATTCCAAACCAAAAATATTAAAAACCGAGAAGGGCTTTAAGTTCTAAGTGATATGGTTTTCAGATTAGTCTTAGTTCATTTACGTGTTATTGATAGTCTCTAGATGCATCTACAGTCTAGATTATAGAAATAAAGTGTTACCACATTTTTTACATTCATAAAATATTACACATTTACAGAGAGGTGGAGTTGGGTAGCAGTTATTTATATTAGCATTAGGTGTAATGCAGAAGCTAGCAGCATAGTGATGCTCAATATCTCTGACACTGACCCCATGCCGAGTAAAAATACACTGTCCTATGTCGGTGATCTGAAAATATTCCAACAACACCAGGAATGTACAACTACTTTTCAAGCACTTAATATTACAGGTGGAAACTTGAGTCATCAGTGTTGAAATGTTGCCCATATATAAACTTAGACCTGTGCTTGCTTTTAAATGATTGCCTTTGTCACATTTAAAAGCTTTTACCAATTCGTTATTTTGTATATTTTTATGATGGAAAGTTGTGAAATGATAGGTAGGGGTGTTTTTTATTTTTATAATTGCAACACGGAGGCACACTACATGCACTTTTGCTCTTGATCCCCTGCATTATACTTTACCCCAGTGTACACAATACGAGCTTATAACGCTAGTAGTGCGACGGAAAAAATGTATTAATGTCATTTATCTATGACACCTTCCGTTGCTAGGAATGCGGAAGTGTGAGAGGCTAATAACCAAGGGGGTAGACTTACCCCTGATGCTACCTGGCTATCACCTTAAGTTAGCATTCCATTCATTTTAGAGGTCACTTTGACAGCAAATAAATTTACATAAAAAAATATGCAAACTGTTGTAATTTTTCTACTGTCGCACAGTAGAAAAATCACGGTATAATCCAGGAGAAGCTCACAGGCAATCGAGGGGATGTGGAGGGAAACAGTCAAAATGACAAAATAATTAATCAAAAAAAAAAAAAAAAATAATAATAATAATAATAATAATAATAATTAATCAGAATACATGGACAACTTCTACTCACGCTCTCCTTCCTCTGCAAGAGGCAAGATTCGGAATGATCCAGATTTCTCGTGGCACGGCTAAGTTAAGAACTACAACTTTCAGAGAAGCTGCTCACGTCACATCTACGTTGCCACACTCGTTGTCACGCTCATCTTAAGGCTGCGCAGTATGCTCGGCTATCACCAAAAAAGTGCTTTTAATTGGCTTCACTTGCTCTCCATAGGAATGAATGGCGTCTGTTGGTCCATTCATAAACTGTCTTTGCTAATAACACACTGCAGCATTGGTAGGGCCCTTGACAATCTCTTTAATATTTGATCAATTCGATTTAATTTTTTCCATATTTTGTTGTATTTTTTTGTTCTGTTTTGAATTTACCCACCCAAAATTACTATTAGCCTATCTACATTTGCAACTGAACAAGCTATATGGATAATGTGTAATTCTGAAACACGCACCTGACCTTAAACATAGGCTCTGTCTCAATTCATACTGTTACTACATTCTGAAAGTATATCCTGCACCACGGATGATAAAGTATACTTAACAGTATATGTACTGTTAAGCCAGTATGCAGTATTAGGACATATTGCCATGTCATAAACATGCATCTTGAAATTAGACCCCCTTGTCACATGACAAGTTTGAATTTCTTATCTAGCCAGGATTATGCATGATGTTCATAATGTTAGCTAGATGCTACTAATTCAATGGTTAGCCCAATCCCTTTCATTTGCTATGAAGTACAGTAGCAATGTTTCAGTTGCTAGCTTAGCTTATGTGTTAGCAAGTCAAGCATAATTTACTATTTTTTTGCCAAACTATATTCATTAAAGTTGCAGTTATGGGTGCCAAAATGATTTCAGAACTTAAAATGTGTTTCATCACCATTGCCATGTGCACTAATGACTAAGCTCTGATGGATTTTTTTCCCCCCACTGAAGCCAGACAGTAGCTCTGGAATGTGTTTTCTCCAGACAGCCTTTGCCATTAGAAGTTTAAATGTTTCAGTCTACTGCTACGTATCACAGATGGCATAGAGTAGACAATAGGTACGTGTGTGTTCATTTCAACTATTTGGAAAAGATTTTGATAGCCACCACAATTTTGATTGTTCACTAAGGGCTCTGCCTGTCTGGGATATTATAGTACATACAACATTAAATGTATGTATCAGGAGGTTTGTCAAATTAACGATGGCTGTAACAGATTGTGTGGTCAAGTACTGTTTATTATATTTCAATGGAAATCAGTGTGGGAGTTTAACCCTCCATGTAAACTGCTGAATTCGCAGTCTATTGTAAACTGGGAAATGAAGTTGGCCGTTTTTAATCCTATCATACCTGTGGCTTGGCATATCTTCAATTGATAAAACAGGGTCTTGCTATATTACTGTCCTCGATCCCTCACACCCACTCACTAACTAGAACTATGGAAACCCCAAATTCATAGTCATCTAGGACTGCTTTCCCACGCTGAGGGAAAATAACAATTTGCCGTTTGTTCTAATTCGTCTCCCACAAATTACAGGCCACTATGTCCAGCATGAAGTCAGAGTAACAGATTCATCTGGAGTGGACAGTGAGAATATGAAGTATTGGCTGAATCCAAACATGTGGTCTGAACAAGTAACGCAAACTGTTGCTTATAGAGCCTAATTAACTATTCATTCACCCAACGTCAGCTGGTGCAAATATTCCAGTAACACAATATAAGAGGGTTTCCACTCTTTGCAGTCTTTGCCCATATTTCCAAGGCATGACTAATACAAGTAGTTTAGACATTTCTCAAGAACGCATCTGGCACTGTGTGGGGGTATGCATTACTGATTTAATGCAGGGGTTCACAATTGTTTTTTTGGAGAAAAAAAATAATTGCACTCGATTACAAATCAGCTTGATGGTGTTTTTGACGGGTTACAGTTTTGGAAAAACTGGTTTTATGCATTAAAAAATAAAAAGAACAATAGCAACAACAGTGTGACATTAAATTAATTTTACAAAATAACATTAGCTATAATTTATGTTTAAGACTCAATCAGTCATAGGTTAGCAGCCTGTCTTCATGCGCAACAAATCACCCAAGTAGGTTGGGTAACAGCTGTCCACATTGTCTGACAAACATACATGTTTTGGTATAGTATCATTTTCATAAACCACAAGACTGAACATTAAACTATCAAACAGTTTGATCATGTATTGTCAGGTAAAGATTAATTGTAATGCAAAAATTGCTTTATAATGTGTAGAGCTATCTCAGAAAGGAGTCACTCTAGTCAAATTGCATGCAACCTTCTTTACTTAATGAATGTTTGTAGGCTAAAAGAATGGTTCTTATACTGTAAGCCTACAGTAAGTGACCAACTTCCTACATTGCAATTGGTCTGGTATTTAGAGTGATTTCAGTGACATTATACTGTAATTCTGAAACCAATATGAATTCGAATAAAAATTTTAAAAATTTATGCTACTGTGTTAGCCAGAGAAATGCAGAGGAAAATACAGCTGCTCAAGCAAGTATTAGGAAAATAGCATGTGCGTTTGTGACTGATGAGGGTGGTAGTGAGTGGGAGTGAGCTACTAGTTTTTATTAGTCATATTAGACATTTTTATTAGCTGAGCTAAATGCGAGAGACAGATTTATAGCTAATGGGAATTTACACTGATCTAATATCAAGATATGTTGGCTTGATTTTACAGCTATTAGAGCAAACCTATTTTGGTTTAAAGAATATTAACAAATGAGCACAGTGTTGGAAAAAATTAAGAGACAGAAAAATGTCTCTGCTTTTGCTATTGATAGATAGGTACATAGGCAGGCCTTGTAAATTTGTGGAAACAAACTCATTACTTCATTATGCAGTTGGTTGATCCCAATTGGTGAGCTCACAAAATCACTCAGCGATTGCTTATTATCTTTTTCACAGGTACAGCAATACAACATGACAAAAAGGAAATTGCAGCATACACAATGTCCTCAATGATTGATGCTAACCTTCACAGGGGACAACCTTGAAAAGTGTTTAAATACAATCCCAGATCTCTACAGCAAGCATCATGAAACATATTTAGCCAATCATTCCAGTGGTGTATAAGGTATTGCATGAGTGATAATCTAGAAAATGTTTCTGAGCAATTGTGTAAATCTAAATCAAACAGATCAAGAGACATGAACCCACTCCCCTTATAGCACTACTGTGTGGTTGATAGGTGTGTTATTGCATTGGTCGAGTGTTGGCAGCATTTGAAATGTGTATACAAAATATTTATTCTTGTGAAGATATGACCACATTGTATGTTGAGAATTTTGTGACTTAAGATAAAACATGGTGAGGGGCACAACTTTGCCAAGTTACTATTTTCAAGTGCTTGTTATAATACCACAAATTTTTCTAAACCAGTCAGCATCATTCACACAGGTTTTGTTAAAATTGAGTGGATATGTGTGACCACACACTTACATACACACACACACACACACACCAAGTCCGATACATAATCCCTCCCTTTCTCATTTAAGAAAATCTAGAAATCAGCCTCAGAGAAAGTACCGGTAGTTATTTTTATTTGATGTCTTAGAGACAGTGATGTCAATGTCTGAGGCCACACTGATTGTAACTGCACATATGGGCTGATGCTAAAGACATTAGTTTGTTCAAATCTTGGTATGGCCATAACAGACTACAGACAAAATTGAACACAAATTGCTGAGGTTGTCTGCATGTTCAGAAAGAGACAAAAACATTGGCCAAGTATTGGTATATGCACAGCAAAATCGCCAGTGTTAAATAAACTCAGAGAGTGTTAAATTAACACTCTCAGTGTTTATATAGCGCCAATGGGAAGCATATAGAAACTGACAGTGTTAATTTAACACTCTCAAAGTTGATTTA